>CM029022.1:80469126-80671540 GCA_016801055.1 Panax notoginseng | reverse complement strand
GAATCCGACCGTTGGATCGTGGTAATTTTTGGATATGTTATACATATATAAGTTGAGTATATGTCCCAAATTTTGAACCGTTAAAAAATGAACGTATGATTTGTTTATGAATTTTACGAGATGACTGGTTCAGAAATTGTTGAATTTTGGAGTTTATCATTTTGGTGGAAAATTCTAGAATTGGTGGGCCCCACTTGTGGTTGGTGAAGAAATGTGCTGAATTATATTTCAAATGTGGTGGGTGGGAATAGTAGCAGGTAAAGCCATCAGGTTGCAGGTCAAACCTACCAAAATTTTCCTATAAATAGAGGGCTAAGTTAGAATTGAAAATCACACCAGAAACATAAGCTTTCTCTCTTTCTCTCTCTATATTATGAAGCATATTTTGTGAGTTTTTAGATACTTGGTGAGTTGCTATTCATCAGTGCAAGTTTCCTTCAGCATCATATCCGATATCCAGTCAGAAGTACTGCTCTTTTGAGGTAAGGATAGTAAGTAAGGGATATTAAGGGATTTTAAGGGTTGTTATGATTTTCAGTTTCGTAATTTTTCTGATCTTCAAAAATTCTGGAAAAATTTGAAATGATATTTTGATGAGTTTTCTTGATTGTGTCCAAAAATGGTGATTTTTGGATGTATAGATTGAGAGTTATGAATTTTATGAGAAAAGACTATTTTAAAAGTAACAGCTTATAATTCCTTGTGGTTAACTCCAAAATTATTGAAATTTTTATTGGGAGTACATGTATATGATAGAAGTACACTCTGTAAATTTCAGAATTTTTAGACAAAAGTACAATTTTTGATAAATGTCTAAATATTCGGCTATTTTGGCCATATGAAAAATAGTAAATGACTTTTAAAAATTCTGAAAAAAAATATATGTTCACTATGGGACTATATTATGCTAAATTCCAGAAAAGAAATATTTTTGGAACTGATTTGGTATTTTTCATGAAAATGTACTAGTTATGAGTAAATGAATTAAATATGTTATGTGAAGTAAGAAAATTGGAAAATAGGATTTTATGGCTTGAGAATCCTATATGAGGTATATGCAGATTTTTGATGAGGGTTTTGATTATTTGTGATAAATCTTATGAGTTGGTATTTTAGATGATTAAATGCATTAATTAGTAAAGTGTAAACAATTTAAATAAATTGTTTATAAGCTTAAGAAATATTATTCTTTCAATATCATTATACCGAAATATTGGTATGGATTTTATTGTGGAATTTCTATCTTTTTGTGTCGGAGTTACTATTCATGAGTTACTATTCACGAGTTACTATTCACGATAAAAATTGTTTCTTTTTCTAACCAAATTATAGTTGATTTATGAATATTACTCTTGAGATTAAAACTATGTTTTGATTTATAGATTTTTATTATCATATATAACATTTTTATAACCCTGATGTTGAAATTCTCTTTCACTGGAGTGTAAAGATGGTAGATTATTGGTATGATCATGACTAGGGTTCTCTTTGGCCTGTAGTGCAAAGTTGAATTGTGACTGGTATGATCATGACCATTGAATTTATAATTGAATATCTTTAGCTTAAGTGCAAAGGTGAATTGATCAACATGGTTATAATTATTGTTTATATAAATTCTGAAATGATTATATATTTCTTTGAGATATGAATATATTTGGCCTGTAGTGCAAATATGAATTGTTGATGAATATCTTTGGCATGTAGTGCAGATGGCTGTTGATGATATCTTTGGCCTGTAGTGCAAAGATGAACTGTTGTTGAATATCTTTGGCCTGTAGTGCAAAGATGAACTGTTGTTGAATATCTTTGGCCTGTAGTGCAAAGATGGTTTGTTGATGAATATCTTTGGCCCGTAGTGCAAAGATGGATTTGTTAGTATGATTATAAACAGGAACTGTGATTTGGTATAACCATGATCTTTGATGTTTCAGGTAAAGACAGGTGATGAAAATATTCTTCGTCCTGGGTGCGAAGAAAAATTTATAGTCACAATTATGATTATGAGTTATTCATATGATTGTGGAAAGGAACTGTTGAGTGATGTTACATGGATAAAATATTGTTGGTGGATTTTTAACATGGAGAAGATAATAGACTTTATAGTCTATTTGACTCTTCTAATGGATTGCTCGTTCCGCTGCAACTATGGTTGAAATTTTTATCATTTACCATATGTTCTAAATCTCTGATTTATTGTTGATGAAGGCTATTGATAATTGAATTATCTTTAGTCATGATATTCTTTACTGAGCTAGTTGTGCTCACCCTTTTGCTTCACAATTCCTTTCAGGTAATAAGAGTGTAGCTGGGTCGAGCGGGGGTAACAAGGAATAGAACGGTGGTCATCATTTAGTAGTTATATTTGGTGAAGAAAATAGGGTGAGGCGAACCCAACGTTGGAAGGGTGTTTTGTCACTATCATACAAGATGTCTAATGACATACAACCTCGTGTCATCATAAGACAGGGTTGTGCTCATCCACTTGCTGAGTATATCTACGGCACTACCTATATAATCTTGGTGTTTGTTTGAAGTATAATTCTCAATTAGAAACAGTGGAGATAATGATAAGTCAAGAGAAGACTCACCATTGGGAAGAATATGATAGTAATCTTCTCGTTTTTCTTTGGGGTTTATTGGGTCAACCAAGGATAATTCTGTGGCCATATGATATCTATCATAACCTAGACGCGTGGCCTCCCATGTACGAAGGTTTTCTTTGAGCACTTCCCAAAGATTCTAATTTCTAAAACAGTTTTTGACTATACCTTTATGTAAGGTGTTATTGTGAGGTGATGTCCACGGTTGGAACATGAGTCACATTTGGTATATATTTGTATTCAAACTCACAGCATATGTGTTGTTGTATTTTGCACGACAATTGTTGTAATAAAGTTGTAGTTGTTTTCTGTACCATGTATTTGACGACTCAGAATGGGTTGGGTGGAATGGACCTGTTTTGGGGTCGTTACAGGTGGATAACCCCCGCAAACTATCTCAAAAACCCTGATTTTTAATACCTCCATTCGACAAAAATACTGACAAAAACCTCAACATTAACTCCTTATTTTAACCACAAAAATATGTCCTCATTTATATCCACATAAAATAAATATTTCCTTATCATATGAATCAATAATTAATTATTCACAAATAATATTACCAAATCACATTTATGACAACCAGACCGTTCCCAGAAAGAGGGGGCTTTCCAATAAGGATTCTCCTTACTGGCGCGCAATTAGATGACCAAACCTCTCCTTAGACAGAACTTTCTAGACATTGAAATAATGTTATTTAATAATATTATTCAAATAATATAAATTATTGATCTGATAAAGGAAAATACTGTGCAGCAACAATTATTGAAACAACAATAATATAAAATATCAACGCAACAATTATTGAATCAATAAAATAAAATATTGAACAGTAATTACTGTAACAATTATTGAGTAGTGCATTCTTACGTAAGAATCAATAATTGGTGCAATACCGTGTGCTACTGTATTTTAACCACCGGGTATTCTAACAGTATTAACGGTATACAAACTACGCCATTATTTATAAACAATTATACTTGTCATTTTCTATCCAATCGCTTCCGTTATGGGGCCCACACAAGGCTGCGCCGTCGTACGAATATTCCCGACAGCAAGAATATTCCACGACCAAACGAATATTCCCCAACAAAATGATTATTTTATAACCACTTGCTTATTTTGCAAAATTTACACATTTCACCCATAACCAAAGTATTATATCAAATTAGCCCCTTATTATTCACAATAATATTTAGAGAAAATTTGATTTTATTCATTAATAAGTTGGGGTCTTACAACTTGTAAGACCCCGAATTTTATGAAATAAAAGTATTCAATTTTTCTTATAATTACTATTCAGTAAATGGTTAAATTGATATAAGTTTAAAGTTATTTTTGAAATGTGCAAAATTTTCAAAATAAGCAAGTGGTTATAAAATAATTATTATTGTCGGGGAATATTCGTTTAGTCGTGGAATATTCTTTCTGTCGGGGAATATTCGTACGACGGCGCAGCTATTTGTGGGCCCCAACGAATAACTATCGGGTGAAGAAACGACAAATTTGAGTTTTTATAAATAACGGCGTAGTTGTTACCGTTAACACTGTTGGAATACCCGGTGGTTAAAATACAGTAATACGCGTTATTGCACAGTAGCACACGGTATTGCATAGTATTTTTGAAATTATTGATTCTTACGTAAGAATGCACTACTCAATAATTGTTACAGTAATTACTGTTCAATATTTTATTTTATTGATTCAATAATTGTTGCATTGATATTTTATATTACTGTTGTTTCAATAATTGTTGCTGCACAGTATTTTCCTTTATCAGATCAATATTTCATATTATTTGAATAATATTATAAATAACATTATTGTCAATGTCTAGAAAGTTCTGTCTAAGGAGAGGTTTGGTCATCTAATTGCGCGCCAGTAAGGAGAAATTCTTATTGGAAAGCCCCCTCTTTCCTGGGAACGGCCTGGTTGTCATAAATGTGATTCTGTAATATTATTTGTGAATAATTAATTATTGATTCATATGATAAGGAAATATTTATTTTATGTGGATATAAACGAGGGATATATTTTTGTGGTTAAAAATGAAGGAGTTAATGTTGAGATTTTTATCCGTATTTTTGTCGGAATGGAGGTATTAAAAAATAGGGTTTTTGAGATATTTTGCGGGGGTTATAATTTTTAATCCGACCGTTGGATCGTGGTAATTTTTGGATATGTTATACATATATAAGTTGAGTATATGTCCACAAATTTTGAACCGTTAAAAATGAACGTATGATTTATTATGAATTTTACGAGATGACTGGTTCAGAAATTGTTGAATTTTCGGAGATATCATTTGGTGGAAAAGTCTAGAATTGGTGGGCCCCACTTGTGGTTGGTGAAGAAATGTGCTGAATTATATTTCAAATGTGGTGGGTGGGAATAGTAGCAGGTAAAGCCATCAGGTTGCAGGTCAAACCTACCAAAATTTTCCTATAAATAGAGGGCTAAGTTAGAATTGAAAATCACACCAGAAACATAAGCTTTCTCTCTTTCTTTCTCTATATTATGAAGCATATTTTATGAGTTTTTAGATACTTGGTGAGTTGCTATTCATTAGTGCAAGTTTCCTTCAGCATCATATCTGATATCCAGTCAGAAGTACTGCTCTTTTGAGGTAAGGGATAGTAAGGGATAGTAAGGGATATTAAGGGATTTTAAGGGTTGTTATGTTTTTCAGTTTCGTAATTTTTCTGAACTTCAAAAATTCTGGAAAAATTTGAAATGATATTTTGATGAGTTTTATTGATTGTGCCCAAAAATGGTGATTTTTGGATGTATAGATTGAGAGTTATGAATTTTATGAGAAAAGACTATTTTAAAGTAACAGCTTATAATCCTTGTGGTTAACTCCAAAATTGATGAAATTTTTATTGGGATGTACATGTTATATGATAGAAGTATACTCTGTAAATTTCAGAATTTTTAGACAAAAGTACATTTTTTGATAAATGTCTAAAAATATTCGACTATTTTGGCCATATGAAAAATAGTAAATGACTTTTTAAAAATTTGAGAAAAATAATGTTCACTATGGGACTATATTATGCTAAATTCCAGAAAGAATATTTTTGGAACTGATTTGGTATTTTTCATGAAAATGGTCTAGTTATGAGTAAATGATTAAATATGTTATTTGAATTAAGAAAATTAGAAAATAGGATTTATGGCTTGAGAATCCTATATATGAGGTATATGCAGATTTTTGATGAGGGTTTTGGTTATTGATGATGAAATTGTAAGAGTTGGCATTTTATGATGATGATTAAATGCATTAATTAGTAATGTGTAAAACAATTAAAAATAAATTGTTTATAAATTTAAGTAATGTTATTCTTTCAATATCATTATACCGAAATATTGGTATGGATTTTATTGTGGAATTTCTATCTTTTGTGTCGGGGTTACTATTCATGAGGTACTATTCACGATTTACTATTCATGAGTTACGAATATTACTCTTGAGATTAAAACTATATGTTGATCATATTATTTTTATCATCATATATAACATTTTTATAACCCTGATGTTGAATTCTCTTTCACTAGAGTGTAAAGATGGGTAGATTATTGGTATGATCATGACTAGGGTTCTCTTTGGCCTGGCCTGTAGTGCAAAGTTGAATTGTGACTGGTATGATCATGACCATTGAATTTATAATTGAATATCTTAAGCTTAAGTGCAAAGGTGAATTGATCAACATGGTTTTAAATTATTGTTTATATAAATTCTGAAATGATTATATATTTCTTTGAGATATGAATATATTTGGTCTGTAGTGCAAATATGAATTGTTGATGAATATCTTTGGCATGTAGTGCAAAGATGGCCCGTTGATGAATATCTTTGGTCTGTAGTGCAAAGATGAACTGTTGTTGAATATCTTTGGCCCGTAGTGCAAAGATGGTTTGTTGATGAATATCTTTGGCCCGTAGTGCAAAGATGGTTTGTTGATGAATATCTTTGGCCCGTAGTGCAAAGATGGATTTGTTAGTATGATTATAAACAGGAATTTTGATTTGGTATAACCATGATCTTTGATGTTTCAGGTAAAGACAGGTGATGAAAATATTCTTCGTCCTGGGTGCGAAGAAAAATTTATAGTCACAATTATGATTATGAGTTATTCATATGATTGTGGAAAGGAACTGTTGAGTGATGTTACATGGATAAAATATTGTTGGTGGATTTTTAACATGGAGAAGATAATAGACTTTATAGTCTATTTGACTCTTCTAATGGATTGCTCGTTCCGCTGCAACTATGGTTGAAATTTTTATCATTTACCATATGTTCTAAATCTCTGATTTATTGTTGATGAAGGATATTGATAATTTATACTGAAATATTGGTATGGATTTTATTGTGAAATTTCTATCTTTTGTGTCGGGGTTACTATTCATGAGTTACTATTCACGATTTACTATTCATGAGTTACGAATATTACTCTTGAGATTAAAACTATATGTTGATCATATTATTTTTATCATCATATATAACATTTTTATAACCCTGATGTTGAAATTCTCTTTCACTGGAGTGTAAAGATGGGTAGATTATTGGTATGATCATGACTAGGGTTCTCTTTGGCCTGTAGTGCAAAGTTGAATTGTGACTGGTATGATCATGACCATTGAATTTATAAGTGAATATCTTTAGCTTAAGTGCAAAGGTGAATTGATCAACATGGTTATAATTATTGTTTATATAAATTCTGAAATGATTATATATTTCTTTGAGATATTAATATCTTTGGCCTGTGGTGCAAAGATGAAATATTGATGAATACCTTTGGCCTGTAGTGCAAAGATGAATTGTGATGAATATCTTTGGCCGTAGTGCAAAGATGACATGTTGTTGAATATCTTTGGCCAGTAGTGCAAAGATGAACAGATGTTGAGATAAACATGACCAACTGGTGATACAAATGAATATCTTTGGACGTAGTGCAAAGATGAAGTTATTAGTATGATTATGAACAGGAAATGTGATTTGGTGTAACCATGATCTTTGATGTTTCAGGTAAAGATAGGTGATGAAAATTATCTTCGTCCTGGATGAGAGGAGGAATTTAGAACTACAGTTATGATTATAAGTTATTCATATGATTGTGGACCAGAATTGTTGATTGATGTTACAGGGATAAAACATTGTTGATGGATTTTTAACATGGAGAAGAAAATAGACTTTATAGTCTATTTGACTCTTCTAATGGATTGCTCGTTCCGCTGCAACTATGGTTGAAATTTTATCATTTACCATATGTTCTAAATCTCTGATTTATTATTGATGAAGGCTATTGATAATTTAATTATCTTTAGTCATGATATTCTTTACTGAGCTAGTTGTGCTCACCCTTTTGCTTCACAATTCCTTTCAGGTAATAAGAGTGTAGCTGGGTCGAGCGGGGGTAACAAGGGAATAGAACGGTGGTCATCATTTAGTAGTTATATTTGGTGAAGAAAATAGGGTGAGGCGAACCCAACGTTGGAAGGGTGTTTTGTCACTATCATACAAGATGTCTAATGACATACAACCTCGTGTCATCATAGGACAGGGTTGTGCTCATCCACTTGCTGAGTATATCTATGGGCACTACCTATATAATCTTGGTGTTTGTTTGAAGTATAATTCTCAATTAGAGACAGTGGAGATAATGATAAGTCAAGAGAAGACTCACCATTGGGAAGAATATGATAGTAATCTTCTCGTTTTTCTTTGGGGTCTATTGGATCAACCAAGGATAATTCTGTGGCCATATGATATCTATCATAACCTAGACGCGTGGCCTCCCATGTACGAAGGTTTCCTTGAGCACTTCCAAAAGATTCTAATTTCTAAAACAATTTTTGACTATACCTTTATGTAAGGTGTTATTGTGAGATGATGTTCACGGTTGGAACATGAGTCACATTTGGTATATATTTGTATCCAAGCTCACAGCATATGTGTTGTTGTATTTTGCACTACAATTGTTGTAATAAAGTTGTAGTTATTTTCTGTACCATGTATTTGGCGACTCAGAATAGGTTGGATGGAATGGACCTATTTTTGGGGTTGTCACAGGTGCTCTTCCATCCAACCTATTCTGAGTCGCCAAATACATGGTACAGAAAATAACTACAACTTTATTACAACAATTGTAGTGCAAAATACAACAACACATATGCTGTGAGCTTGGATACAAATATATACCAAATGTGACTCATGTTCCAACCGTGAACATCATCTCACAATAACACCTTACATAAAGGTATAGTCAAAAATTGTTTTAGAAATTAGAATCTTTTGGAAGTGCTCAAGGAAACCTTCGTACATGGGAGGCCACGCGTCTAGGTTATGATAGATATCATATGGCCACAGAATTATCCTTGGTTGATCCAATAGACCCCAAAGAAAAACGAGAAGATTACTATCATATTCTTCCCAATGGTGAGTCTTCTCTTGACTTATCATTATCTCCACTGTCTCTAATTGAGAATTATACTTCAAACAAACACCAAGATTATATAGGTAGTGCCCATAGATATACTCAGCAAGTGGATGAGCACAACATTGTCCTATGATGACACGAGGTTGTATGTCATTAGACATCTTGTATGATAGTGACAAAACACCCTTCCAACGTTGGGTTCGCCTCACCCTATTTTCTTCACCAAATATAACTACTAAATGATGACCACCGTTCTATTCCCTTGTTACCCCCGCTCGACCCAGCTACACTCTTATTACCTGAAAGGAATTGTGAAGCAAAAGGGTGAGCACAACTAGCTCAGTAAAGAATATCATGACTAAAGATAATTAAATTATCAATAGCCTTCATCAATAATAAATCAGAGATTTAGAACATATGGTAAATGATAAAAATTTCAACCATAGTTGCAGCGGAACGAGCAATCCATTAGAAGAGTCAAATAGACTATAAAGTCTATTTTCTTCTCCATGTTAAAAATCCATCAACAATGTTTTATCCCTGTAACATCAATCAACAATTCTGGTCCACAATCATATGAATAACTTATAATCATAACTGTAGTTCTAAATTCCTCCTCTCATCCAGGACGAAGATAATTTTCATCACCTATCTTTACCTGAAACATCAAAGATCATGGTTACACCAAATCACATTTCCTGTTCATAATCATACTAATAACTTCATCTTTGCACTACGTCCAAAGATATTCATTTGTATCACCAGTTGGTCATGTTTATCTCAACATCTGTTCATCTTTGCACTACTGGCCAAAGATATTCAACAACATGTCATCTTTGCACTACGGCCAAAGATATTCATCAACAATTCATCTTTGCACTACAGGCCAAAGGTATTCATCAATATTTCATCTTTGCACCACAGGCCAAAGATATTAATATCTCAAAGAAATATATAATCATTTCAGAATTTATATAAACAATAATTATAACCATGTTGATCAATTCACCTTTGCACTTAAGCTAAAGATATTCACTTATAAATTCAATGGTCATGATCATACCAGTCACAATTCAACTTTGCACTACAGGCCAAAGAGAACCCTAGTCATGATCATACCAATAATCTACCCATCTTTACACTCTAGTGAAAGAGAATTTCAACATCAGGGTTATAAAAATGTTATATATGATAATAAAATCAATATAATCAATACATAGTTTTAATCTCAAGAGTAATATTCATAACTCAACGATAATTTGGTTAGAAAAAGAAACCAATTTTTATCGTGAATAGTAACTCGTGAATAGTAACTCATGAATAGTAACTCGACACAAAAAGGTAGAAATTCCACAATAAAATCCATACCAGTATTTCGGTATTATGATATTGAAAGAATAATATTTCTTAAGCTTATAAACAATTTATTTAAATTGTTTACACTTTACTAAATAATGCATTTAATCATTCTAAAATGCCAAACTCATAAGATTTCATCATCAATAACCAAAACCCACATCAAAAATCAGCATATACCTCATATAGGATTCTCAAGCCATAAAATCCCATTTTTCAATTTTTTTACTTCACATAACATATTTAATTCATTTACTCATAACTAGTCCATTTTCATGAAAAATACCAAATCAGTTCCAAAAATATTTCTTTTCTGGGATTTAGCATAATATAGTCCCATAGTGAACATATATTTTTCTCAGAATTTTTAAAAGTCATTTACTATTTTTCATATGACCAAAATAACCGAATATTTAGACATTTATCAAAAATTATACTATTATCTAAAAATTCTGAAATTTACAGAGTATACTTCTATCATATACATGTACTCCCAATAAAAATTTCATCAATTTTGGAGTTAACCACAAGAAGTTATAAGCGGTTACTTTTAAAATAGTCTTTTCTTATAAAATTCATAACTCTTAATCTATACATCCAAAAATCACCATTTTTGGACACAATCAAGAAAACTCATCAAAATATCATTTCAAATTTTTCCAGAATTTTTGAAGATCAGAAAAATTAGGAAACTGAAAATCATAACAACCCTTAAAATCCCTTAATATCCCTTACTATCCCTTACCTCAAAAGAGCAGTACTTCTGACTGGATATCGGATATGATGCTGAAGGAAACTTGCACTAATGAATAGCAACTCACCAAGTATCTAAAAACTCACAAAATATTCTTCATAATATAGAGAGAGAAAGAGAGAAAGCTTATGTTTCTGGTGTGATTTTCAATTCTAACTTAGCCCTCTATTTATAGGAAAATTTTGGTAGGTTTGACCTGCAACCTGATGGCTTTACCTGCTACTATTCCCACCCACCACATTTGAAATATAATTCAGCACATTTCTTCACCAACCACAAGTGGGGCCCACCAATTCTAGAATTTTCCACCAAAATGATAAACTCCGAAAATTCAACAATTTCTGAACCAGTCATCTCGTAAAATTCATAATAAATCATACGTTCATTTTTAACGGTTCAAAATTTGTGGACATATACTCAACTTATATATGTATAACATATCCAAAAATTACCACGATCCAACGGTCGGATTAAAAATTATAACCCCGCAAAATATCTCAAAAACCCTGATTTTTAATACCTCCATTCCGACAAAAATACGGATAAAAATCTCAACATTAACTCCTTCATTTTTAACCACAAAAATATATCCCTCGTTTATATCCACATAAAATAAATATTTCCTTATCATATGAATCAATAATTAATTATTCACAAATAATATAATAGAATCACATTTATGACAACCAGGCCGTTCCCAGGAAAGAGGGAGCTTTCCAATAAGAATTTTTCCTTATTGGCGCGCAATTAGGTGACCAAACCTCTCCTTAGACAGAACTTTCTAGACATTGCCAATAATGTTATCTAATAATATTATTCAAATAATATGAATTATTGATCTGATAATGGAAAATACTGTGCAGTGACAATTATTGAACAACAATAATATAAAATTTTAACGTAGCAATTACTGAATCAATAAAATAAAATATTGAACAGTAATTACTATAACAATTATTGAGTAGTGCATTCTTACGTAAGAATCAATAATTTCAAAAATACTATGCAATACCGTGTGCTACTGTGCAATAACGCGTATTACTGTATTTTAACCACCGGGTATTCCAACAGTGTTAACGGTAACAACTACGCCGTTATTTGTAAAAACTCAAATTTGTCATTTTCTTCACCCGACAGTTATTCTGTTATGGGGCCCACAAATAGTTGCGTCGTCGTACGAATATTCCCCGACAGAAAGAATATTCCACGACCAAACGAATATTCCCCGACAACAATAATTATTTTATAACCACTTGCTTATTTTGAAAATTTTGCACATTTCAAAAATAACTTTAAACTTATATCAATTTAACCATTTACTGAATAGTAATTATAAGAAAAATTGAATACTTTTATTTCATAAAATTCGGGGTCTTACAATCTCCCCTCCTTATGAAATTTCGTCCCCGAAATTTACGTACCTAGTATTTCAAAGAGTTGAGAATACCTTCCTTTCATTTCAGATTCCATCTTTCCTGTCATCATAATTTCTCCATTGCTCATCTCCTGTATTTCAAATATCATTCTAGAATACAGCTTCAAAATAAGGGTTAATTTAACAAATTAACGTATCACATAATATCCCAATATTATGACTGACCAACAAATAAGCTTAGGTAGGACACACTAGCGAAGGATTTACTTATTTGTTGGTCAGTCATAATATTGGGATATTATGTGATATGTTAATTTGTTAAATTAACCCTTGTTTTGAAGCTGTATTCTAGAATGATATTTGAAATACAGGAGATGAGCAATGGAGAAATTATGATGACAGGAAAAATGGAATCTGAAATGAAAGGAAGGTATTCTCAATTCTTTGAAATACCAGGTACGTAATGTGACGCCCCCAGAATAGGTATACAACACCCATTCTGAGTCGCCAAATACATGGTACAGAAAGCAAACTACAACTTCAATAATACAATTGTCGTGCAAAATACGACAACACATACTGTGAGTTTAAATACAAATATTGTCTTCTAGACAATATCCACACTCAAATAAATCCTCATTACAATTATTCAAACACTATTTTACAGAAATAGTGAGGACTGCTAATACATCTTTCTAGAACCATTACTCCATACCCCGACTAGATCCTGCTATGTTCTCACCTCCTGAGAAGAAAAATGGAACAAAAAGGAAAAGGGTGAGCTCAACTAGCCCAGTAAAGAATATTATGACTAAGATAATATACAACAAATTATCGTTAGTCTTCAACAGGGAAAAATCTGATAAAATATAATCGACAACAAGTTTTAGATCAACAACTGCAGCGGAAACAACAAACCATTAGAAGAGTCAAGTAGAGAAAGAATTCTACTATCTTCTAAGATTTAAAAGTCCATCATCAATATTTTATCCCTGTAACATCAATTAATAATCATCTTTAACCAAATATTCATCTTTGCACTACAGGCCAAAGATATTCATTTGTATCATCAGTCGGTCATGTTCATCTCAACACCTGTTCATCTTTGCACTACAGGCCAAAGATATTCATCAAGTAATTATACATCTTTGCACTACAGGCCAAAGATATTCATTAATATCATCATTTAGGACTGAGGATGATGAAAAATATCTTAAAGAGAACGAATCCAATGAGACAGAAGGACAAATAGTAGGGATTCGTATAACAGTTTATCCAAGATCAATAATACTTCATAATAATCAATTGTGAAGCAGAATTCAAAAATAAAGATCAAAACATGGATACAATCAAAGATAGTAACCATAATAGACATCTTGGACAAAAAGGGAAAATTTTATTTTTCGGTGAATAGTGCCGTATTCGTGAATAGTGCCGTATACGTGAATAGTGCCGTATACGTGAATAGTAACCCCCGACACAAAAAGTTCCAAATTTGATAAAAACTCATATCAATATTTCAGCATAATGATATTGAAGAAAATAATATCATTAAGAAGAAAATAATATCCCTTACCTCAAAATATCAGTACTTCTGGTCGGAATACCGGTATAAGGCTGAAAGAAACTTGCTCTGATGAATAGAAACTCTCAAAGTATCTAAATACTCACAAAATACACTCAATAATCTAGAGAGAGAAAGAGAGAAAACTTGTTTCTGGTGTGATTTTCAATTCTAACTTAGCCCTCTATTTATAGGAAAATTTTGGTAGGTTTGACCTGCAACCTGATGGCTTTACCTGCTACTATTCCCACCCACCACATTTGAAATATAATTCAGCACATTTCTTCACCAACCACAAGTGGGGCCCACCAATTCTAGAATTTTCCACCAAAATGATAAACTCCGAAAATTCAACAATTTCTGAACCAGTCATCTTGTAAAATTCATAATAAATCATACGTTCATTTTTAACGGTTCAAAATTTGTGGACATATACTCAACTTATATATGTATAACATATCCAAAAATTACCACGATCCAACGGTCGGATTAAAAATTATAACACCCGCAATATTTCTCAAAAACCCTGATTTGATTTTTTTTAATACCTCCATTCCGATAAAAATACTGATAAAAACCTCAACATTAACTCCTTCATTTTTAACCACAAAAATATATCCCTCATTTATATCCACATAAAATAAATATTTCCTTATCATATGAATCAATAATTAATTATTCACAAATAATATTACAGAATCACATTTATGACAACCAGGCCGTTCCCAGGAAAGAGGGGGCTTTCCAATAAGGATTTCTCCTTACTGGCGCGCAATTAGATGACCAAACCTCTCCTTAGACAGAACTTTCTAGACATTGCCAATAATGTTATCTAATAATATTATTCAAATAATATGAATTATTGATCTGATAAATGAAAATACTGTGCAGCAACAATTATTGAAACAACAATAATATAAAATATCAACGCAGCAATTATTGAATCAATAAAATAAAATATTGAATAATAACTACTGTAACAATTATTGAGTAGTGCCTTCTTACGTAAGAATCAATAATTGGTGCAATACCGTGTGCTACTGTATTTTAACCACCGGGTATTCCAACAGTATTAACGGTAACAACTACGCCGTTATTTATAAACAACTTATACTTGTCGTTTTCTTCATCCAATCGCTTTCCGTTATGGGGCCCACACAAGGCTGCGTCGTCGTACGAATATTCCCCGACAGCAAGAATATTCCACGACCAACCGAATATTCACCGACCAAAAATAAATATTTTATAACCACTTGCTTATTTTGCAAAATTTGCACATTTCACCCATAACCAAAGTATTATATCAAATTAACCCCTTATTATTCACAATAATATTTAGAGAAAATTTGATTTTATTCATTAATAAGTTGGGGTCTTACAACCTCCCCTCCTTATGAAATTTCGTCCTCGAAATTGACGTACGTACCTGATGTTTCAAAAAGGTGAGGATACCTCGCTTTCATTTCTGATTCCAACTCCCAGGTCATTTCTTCAATAGCATGGTTTCTCCACAAAACCTTAACTTGTGGTATAACCTTCGTGCGTAGGACATGCTCTTTCCTATCCAAGATCTTAACAGGTACCTCCTCGTACGTTAAATCTTCAGCTATCTCGTCTGGTTCTAACTCAATAATGTGGTTCGGGTCTTTAACATATTTACGAAGCATAGATATGTGAAAAACATTATGAACACGAGACATGCTTGGAGGTAATGCGAGTCTATATGCCACATTTCCTATTCGCTCAAGAATCTCAAATGGACCAACAAATCTTGGATTGAGCTTTCCTCTCTTCCCAAATCTTGTAACTCCCTTCCATGGTGCAACACGTAACAATACATGATCCCCAATATTAAATTCCACGTCCTTCCGATGAAGATCCGCATAACTCTTTTGTCGATCCTGTGCCGTTTGTATACGTTGTCGAATCGTTTGGATCTTCTCTGTAGTAATGCGTACCAACTCTGGTCCCAACAATGTTGCTTCACCCACCTCGTCCCAGCATACTGGAGAACGACATTTTCTTCCATACAACGCCTCAAATGGAGCCATACCTATGCTCGCCTGATAACTGTTGTTGTAGGAGAATTCCACCAATGGTAGGTACTTATCCCAACTCCCTTTGAGATCTAAGACACAAAGTCTTAATAGATCTTCAAGAGTTTGAATAGTCCTCTCTGATTGTCCGTCCGTTTGAGGATGGTATGCTGAACTGAATCGTAAATCCGTGCCCATAGCTTTCTGCAAGCTAACCCAAAATCGTGAAGTGAATCTTGGGTCACGATCCGAAACTATGGATACTGGCATGCCATGCAATCTCACAATCTCGTTCACGTACATACTAGCAAGACGTTCAAGGGAATAAGTCTCACGTATCGGCAAGAAATGAGCGGACTTGGTTAATCTATCAACAATAACCCAAATCGCATCTATGCCTTGAGAAACCTTGGGAAGACCCGTAACAAAATCCATAGTAATGTGTTCCCACTTCCATTTCGGAATCTCAAGTGGTTGCAATGGACCCTTTGGTACTTGATGCTCCGCTTTTACACGTTGACAAGTTAAACATCTCGAGATAAACTCCGCGATCTCTCTTTTCATATTGCTCCACCAAAATGTATGTCGAAGATCGTGATACATTTTGGTACTCCCAGGATGGATTGCAAACGGTGTGTTGTGTGCCTCCATCATTATTCTATGCTTCAAGTCAAAATCGTTAGGAACACAAAGTCTGGAGTTGACTCGAAGTATTCCTTCTTCATCGATTCTTGCTTCTGGAATAGCACCTTCTTGCACTTTCTTCTTCATACGCATCAGCTCTATATCCGTAGCTTGAGCAGCTTTAACTTTATCGATTAAAGTCGGTTCTACTCGTATATTTGATATCATCATGTGGGTACTTGGAGCCTTCATCTCTATCTCCATCCTTTGCAAGTCATACAAAATGGGCCTTTGTGTTAAAAACATTGCACTCGTACCCGCATATGATCTTCTACTCAATGCGTCAGCTACTACGTTTGCTTTTCCAGGATGGTATTGGATGGTATGATCGTAATCTTTCAACAGCTCAAGCCAACGTCGTTGCCGCATGTTGAGTTCCTTTTGGGTGAAGAAATATTTGAGGCTTTTATGATCTGTATAGATCTCCACTTTCTCCCCATAAAGGTAGTGTCTCCAGATCTTCAACGCAAAAACGACTGCTGCCAACTCCAAATCATGAGTAGGATAATTCCTCTCATATTCTTTGAGTTGTCGTGAGGCATAGGCTATGACTTTCCCATGTTGCATGAGAACACATCCTAACCCTTTGCCTGAAGCATCGCTGTAGATAACAAATCCATCCGAACCAGATGGTATTGTCAAAACAGGTGCCGAAATGAGTCTCCTCTTGAGTTCTTGGAAACTCTTCTCGCATTCCTCACTCCATACGAATTTTGTATCTTTCCGAGTCAGCTGAGTTAACGGAGTAGCGATTCGAGAAAATCCTTCCACAAATCTCCGATAATAACCAGCTAAGCCCAGAAAGCTACGTACTTCGGTTACCGACTTCGGTTGCTCCCAACTTTGTATGGCTTCAATCTTCGCCGGGTCGACAGATACTCCATGTTTTGACACCACGTGCCCAAGGAATGCTACTTCCTCAAGCCAGAACTCGCATTTCTTCAGTTTGGCATATAGCTTGTTTTCACGAAGCCTTTGCAGTACCAGCTTCAAATGGCGCTCATGATCTTCACGGCTTTTGGAATAGATGAGGATGTCATCAATAAAGACAACAACGAACTGATCCAAATATTCTTTGAATACACGGTTCATCATATCCATGAAGGCAGCAGGAGCATTAGTCAATCCAAAAGACATTACTAAGAATTCATAATGCCCGTACCGAGTTCTGAAGGCAGTCTTTGGAATATCCTCAGTTTTAATCTTCAGCTGATGATATCCAGAACGAAGATCGATCTTTGAAAAGAATTGTGCTCCTTGCAACTGGTCAAACAGGTCATCAATGCGAGGTAGCGGATACCTATTCTTGATGGTGACATGGTTCAATTCTCGATAGTCAATACAAAGTCGCATACTCCCGTCTTTCTTCTTTACGAAAAAAACAGGAGCACCCCAAGGAGACGTACTAGGACGAATAAAACCGATGTCCAACAACTCTTGTAGTTGGACTTTTAACTCCTGAAGTTCAATAGGAGCCATTCGATATGGGGTTTTAGAAATGGGCTTTGTACCGGGTTCAAGGTCAATAAAGAATTCAATTTCTCGTTCCGGGGGTAGACCGGGAAGTTCTTCAGGAAATACATCGGAAAATTCTCTAACAATAGAAATATTATTCAAATCTGACTTGTCTTTGTTCAAATCCATAACATGGGCTAAGAAAGCTTGACATCCGTTTTTCAATAAACGAATAGCTTTGTGGCTCGATATGACAGTGACTGATTTTAGTGGTTTAGTAGTTTGAATTCGTATGACAGGTTGGTTAGGAATATGAAAACTAACAACCTTACGAAAACAATCAATTTTAGCATGATGAGTGGTTAACCAATCAATTCCTAAAATCACATCAAAAGCAAGTATCTTTAAAGAGATAAGATCAACAGGTAATGTGATAGTGCCAACTTGGATCATGCAAGATTTATAAACTGTAGATGTAACGAAGGTTTCACCCAACGGAGTTTCAACAGATAAGTTAAAGTCCAATTTCTCCGGAGTCAAGTTTAAACGTTGAGCACAAGCAGGAGAGATAAAAGAATGGGTAGAACCGGTATCTAGTAAAGTATAAACTTCGCAAGAATTCAAGATTAGCTTACCCGTGATCACCTCGTTCGGGTTTCTCGCGTTTTGGCCAGTAACGACAAACGCTCTTCCAGGAACCGCTGATTTCGCCTTATCCGGGACAGCCCTTGGAATCACCACTCCCGCTGAACTTGGTTTCGCTATAGTACAATCTCGAGCGATGTGGCCTTCCTTCCCACAGTTGTAACACACCTTGGATTGTTGTGGACAGTTTGGGCTGATATGTCCCTCTTTCCCGCATTTGTAACATCTAACTGGCGGTCGTTCTCCTCCCCTAAAATTTGTTGTTGGTGCTGGTGCTGGTGCTGATGTCTTCCCGTCATTGTTGAATCTCCTCTTTCTGAAATTTCCACTTGACTCACCTCTCCTATTATCATGGCCACGATGACCACCCGAGTGGTTACCGCCTTTGTTCGTATTTTTCCCTCCTCGTTGGTTATCATCGCTCTGATGATTGCTGTCACCGGTATGACCCTGGTTGTGGTCCCTCGGTTGAGTATACTCATTATCTCTCTCTAATAATTGGGCCCTGTTGACAACGTCTGAATACAGAGAAAATTTATGAGAGATAAGGTATTGACGAATCTCAGGTTTTAAACCTCTCAGAAACATCCGCGTCATTCGTTCCTCATTTTCGACCAAATGAGGTGCAAACCTGGATAACTCTGCAAACTTCGCCTCGTACTGGGACACCGTCATGTTGTTTTGTTCCAGTCTAATAAACTCAACCTCCTTCATATGACGAATACTTTCGGGAAAGTACTTGTCATTGAACAGTTTTTGAAATGTTTCCCAGGACATGTTGAGTGCGTCAGGCTGGGTACGCTTCACAGACTCCCACCAGTAGTCTGCCTCACCGCGGAACATAAAGGTGGCGAATGGAACCTTCTGTTCCTCCGTGCATCCCAAGACATCGAATATCTTGGTAATTTGCTTGACCCACGTTTCCGCCATGATCGGATCCGGCTTTCCCTTAAATTCTGGTGGTCCCAATTCTTTGAACTGCTTGGCTGTGACAAACCGCGTGTTGTCATTATTTCCACCCGTATTTTGCACACGAGTCTCCCTCGTCTGATTTTGCATGAACTGCAAAAAGCTCCTAAACATTCCATCATTCATCGTTTGCTCGGTAACGTTGTTTACAGGAGGAATATTGCCTTCCTGTTGCACGTTCTCCTGGTTTGTGATCTAAAGGTGTTCCACAGTCTGATTTACTCCATTATTAACGTTCTCAGCTGCCATTCTTAAATACTGCCATAAAACAAGGGTTAATAGTCATGTCATATATTATCCCTATACTCTGACCGACCAAATAAACACCAAATAAACTTAGTCAGGTCATACTAGCGAAGGAATTCCCCGTCTCTCCCCTCCTAGTTCTTGTCTCACATCTCAGCCAGGGATCATATCCCTAAGCTCTGATACCAACTGTGACGCCCCCAGAATAGGTATACAACACCCATTCTGAGTCGCCAAATACATGGTACAGAAAGCAAACTACAACTTCAATAATACAATTGTCGTGCAAAATACGACAACACATACTGTGAGTTTAAATACAAATATTGTCTTCTAGACAATATCCACACTCAAATAAATCCTCATTACAATTATTCAAACACTATTTTACAGAAATAGTGAGGACTGCTAATACATCTTTCTAGAACCATTACTCCATACCCCGACTAGATCCTGCTATGTTCTCACCTCCTGAGAAGAAAAATGGAACAAAAAGGAAAAGGGTGAGCTCAACTAGCCCAGTAAAGAATATTATGACTAAGATAATATACAACAAATTATCGTTAGTCTTCAACAGGGAAAAATCTGATAAAATATAATCGACAACAAGTTTTAGATCAACAACTGCAGCGGAAACAACAAACCATTAGAAGAGTCAAGTAGAGAAAGAATTCTACTATCTTCTAAGATTTAAAAGTCCATCATCAATATTTTATCCCTGTAACATCAATTAATAATCATCTTTAACCAAATATTCATCTTTGCACTACAGGCCAAAGATATTCATTTGTATCATCAGTCGGTCATGTTCATCTCAACACCTGTTCATCTTTGCACTACAGGCCAAAGATATTCATCAAGTAATTATACATCTTTGCACTACAGGCCAAAGATATTCATTTGTATCATCATTTAGGACTGAGGATGATGAAAAATATCTTAAAGAGAACGAATCCAATGAGACAGAAGGACAAATAGTAGGGATTCGTATAACAGTTTATCCAAGATCAATAATACTTCATAATAATCAATTGTGAAGCAGAATTCAAAAATAAAGATCAAAACATGGATACAATCAAAGATAGTAACCATAATAGACATCTTGGACAAAAAGGGAAAATTTTATTTTTCGGTGAATAGTGCCGTATTCGTGAATAGTGCCGTATACGTGAATAGTGCCGTATACGTGAATAGTAACCCCCGACACAAAAAGTTCCAAATTTGATAAAAACTCATATCAATATTTCAGCATAATGATATTGAAGAAAATAATATCATTAAGAAGAAAATAATATCCCTTACCTCAAAATATCAGTACTTCTGGTCGGAATACCGGTATAAGGCTGAAAGAAACTTGCTCTGATGAATAGAAACTCTCAAAGTATCTAAATACTCACAAAATACACTCAATAATCTAGAGAGAGAAAGAGAGAAAACTTGTTTCTGGTGTGATTTTCAATTCTAACTTAGCCCTCTATTTATAGGAAAATTTTGGTAGGTTTGACCTGCAACCTGATGGCTTTACCTGCTACTATTCCCACCCACCACATTTGAAATATAATTCAGCACATTTCTTCACCAACCACAAGTGGGGCCCACCAATTCTAGAATTTTCCACCAAAATAATAAACTCCGAAAATTCAACAATTTCTGAACCAGTCATCTTGTAAAATTCATAATAAATCATACGTTCATTTTTAACGGTTCAAAATTTGTGGACATATACTCAACTTATATATGTATAACATATCCAAAGATTACCACGATCCAACGGTCGGATTAAAAATTATAACACCCGCAATATTTCTCAAAAACCCTGATTTGATTTTTTTTAATACCTCCATTCCGACAAAAATACGGATAAAAATCTCAACATTAACTCCTTCATTTTTAACCACAAAAATATATCCCTCATTTATATCCACATAAAATAAATATTTCCTTATCATATGAATCAATAATTAATTATTCACAAATAATATTACAGAATCACATTTATGACAACCAGGCCGTTCCCAGGAAAGAGGGGGCTTTCCAATAAGGATTTCTCCTTACTGGCGCGCAATTAGATGACCAAACCTCTCCTTAGACAGAACTTTCTAGACATTACCAATAATGTTATCTAATAATATTATTCAAATAATATGAATTATTGATCTGATAAATGAAAATACTGTGCAGCAACAATTATTGAAACAACAATAATATAAAATATCAACGCAGCAATTATTGAATCAATAAAATAAAATATTGAATAATAACTACTGTAACAATTATTGAGTAGTGCCTTCTTACGTAAGAATCAATAATTGGTGCAATACCGTGTGCTACTGTATTTTAACCACTGGGTATTCCAACAGTATTAACGGTAACAACTACGCCGTTATTTATAAACAACTTATACTTGTCGTTTTCTTCATCCAATCGCTTTCCGTTATGGGGCCCACACAAGGCTGCGTCGTCGTACGAATATTCCCCGACAGCAAGAATATTCCACGACCAACCAAATATTCACCGACCAAAAATAAATATTTTATAACCACTTGCTTATTTTGCAAAATTTGCACATTTCACCCATAACCAAAGTATTATATCAAATTAACCCCTTATTATTCACAATAATATTTAGAGAAAATTTAATTTTATTCATTAATAAGTTGGGGTCTTACACGTAAATTTCGGGGACGAAATTTCATAAGGAGGGGAGATTGTAAGACCCCGAATTTTATGAAATAAAAGTATTCAATTTTTCTTATAATTACTATTCAGTAAATGGTTAAATTGATAAATGTTAAAGTTAAGGGTGATATATGAATTTTTTTCAAAATAAGCAAGTGGTTATAAAATAATCATTGTTGTCGGGGAATATTCGTTTGGTCGTGAAATATTCTTTCTGTCGGGGAATATTCGTACGACGGCGCAACTATTTGTGGGCCCCATAACAGAATAACTGTCGGGTGAAGAAAATGACAAATTTGAGTTTTTACAAATAACGGCGTAGTTGTTACCGTTAACACTGTTGGAATACCGGTGGTTAAAATACAGTAATACGCGTTATTGCACAGTAGCACACGGTATTGCATAGTATTTTTGAAATTATTGATTCTTACGTAAGAAGACACTACTCAATAATTGTTATAGTAATTACTGTTCAATATTTTATTTTATTGATTCAATAATTGCTACGTTGAAATTTTATATTATTGTTGTTCAATAATTGTCACTGCACAGTATTTTCCATTATCAGATCAATAATTCATATTATTTGAATAATATTATTAGATAACATTATTGGCAATGTCTAGAAAGTTCTGTCTAAGGAGAGGTTTGGTCACCTAATTGCGCGCCAATAAGGAAAAATTCTTATTGGAAAGCCCCATCTTTCCTGAGAACGGCCTGGTTGTCATAAATGTGATTCTATTATATTATTTCTGAATAATTAATTATTGATTCATATGATAAGAAAATATTTATTTTATGTGGATATAAATGAGGGATATATTTTTGTGGTTAAAAAATGAAAGAGTTAATGTTGAGGTGTTTTATCAGTATTTTTATCGGAATGGAGGTATTAAAAATCAAATCAGGGTTTTTGAGAAATATTGCGGGTGTTATAATTTTTAATCCGACTGTTGGATCGTGGTAATATTTGGATATGTTATACATATATAAGTTGAGTATATGTCCACAAATTTTGAACCGTTAAAAATGAACGTATGATTTATTATGAATTTTACGAGATGACTGGTTCAGAAATTGTTGAATTTTCGGAGTTTATCATTTTGGTGGAAAATTCTAGAATTGGTGGGCCCCACTTGTGGTTGGTGAAGAAATGTGCTGAATTATATTTCAAATGTGGTGGGTGGGAATAGTAGCAGGTAAAGCCATCAGGTTGCAGGTCAAACCTACCAAAATTTTTCTATAAATAGAGGGCTAAGTTAGAATTGAAAATCACACCAGAAACATAAGCTTTCTCTCTTTCTCTCTCTATATTATGAAACATATTTTGTGAGTTTTTAGATACTTGGTGAGTTGCTATTCATCAGTGCAAGTTTCCTTCAGCATCATATCCGATATCCAGTCAGAAGTACTGCTCTTTTGAGGTAAGGGATTGTAAGGGATTGTAAGGGATAGTAAGGGATAGTAAGGGATTTTAAGGGTTGTTATGATTTTCAGTTTCGTAATTTTTCTGATCTTCAAAAATTCTG
The DNA here is from genome assembly GCA_016801055.1 of Panax notoginseng. Classification (NCBI taxonomy): domain Eukaryota; kingdom Viridiplantae; phylum Streptophyta; class Magnoliopsida; order Apiales; family Araliaceae; genus Panax; species Panax notoginseng. The sequence continues at coordinate 80,647,205 of CM029022.1, read as the reverse complement.
GAAAAATTTGAAATGATATTTTGATGAGTTTTCTTGATTGTGTCCAAAAATGGTGATTTTTGGATGTATAGATTGAGAGTTATGAATTTTATGATGAAAGACTATTTTAAAAGTAACCGCTTATAATTCCTTATGGTTAACTCCAAAATGATGAAATTTTTATTGGGAGTGCATGTATATGATAGAAGTATACTCTGTAAATTTCAGAATTTTTAGACAAAAGTACAATTTTTGATAAATGTCTAAATATTCGGCTATTTTGGCCATATGAAAAATAGTAAATGACTTTTAAAAATTCTGAGAAAAATATATGTTCACTATGGGACTATATTATGCTAAATCCCAGAAAAGAAATATTTTTGGAACTGATTTGGTATTTTTCATGAAAATAGTCTAGTTATGAGTAAATGAATTAAATATGTTTTGTGAAGAAAGAAAATTGAAAAATGGGATTTTATGGCTTGAGAATCCTATATGAGGTATATGCAGATTTTTGATGAGGGTTTTGGTTATTGATGATGAAATTGTAAGAGTTGGCATTTTATGATGATTAAATACATTAATTAGTAAAGTGTAAACAATTAAAATAAATTGTTTATAAATTTAAGTAATGTTATTCTTTCAATATCATTATACCGAAATATTGATATGAATTTTATTGTAGAATTTCTATCTTTTGTGTCTGGGTTACTATTCATGAGTTACGAATATTACTCTTGAGATTAAAACTATATGTTGATCATATTATTTTTATCATCATATATAACATTTTTATAACCCTGATGTTGAAATTCTCTTTCACTGGAGTGTAAAGATGGGTAGATTATTGGTATGATCATGACTAGGGTTCTCTTTGGCCTGTAGTGCAAAGTTGAATTGTGACTGGTATGATCATGACCATTGAATTTATAATTGAATATCTTAAGCTTAAGTGCAAAGGTGAATTGATCAACATGGTTATAATTATTGTTTATATAAATTCTGAAATGATTATATATTTCTTTGAGATATGAATATATTTGGCCTGTAGTGCAAATATGAATTGTTGATGAATATCTTTGGCATGTAGTGCAAAGATGGCCTGTTGATGAATATCTTTGGCCTGTAGTGCAAAGATGAACTGTTGTTGAATATCTTTGGCCCGTAGTGCAAAGATGGTTTGTTGATGAATATCTTTGGCCCGTAGTGCAAAGATGGTTTGTTGATGAATATCTTTGACCCGTAGTGCAAAGATGGATTTGTTAGTATGATTATAAACAGGAATTGTGATTTGGTATAACCATGATCTTTGATGTTTCAGGTAAAGACAGGTGATGAAAATATTCTTCGTCCTGAGTGCGAAGAAAAATTTATAGTCACAATTATGATTATGAGTTATTCATATGATTGTGGAAAGGAACTGTTGAGTGATGTTACATGGATAAAATATTGTTGGTGGATTTTTAACATGGAGAAGATAATAGACTTTATAGTCTATTTGACTCTTCTAATGGATTGCTCGTTCCGCTGCAACTATGGTTGAAATTTTTATCATTTACCATATGTTCTAAATCTCTGATTTATTATTGATGAAGGCTATTGATAATTTAATTATCTTTAGTCATGATATTCTTTACTGAGCTAGTTGTGCTCACCCTTTTGCTTCACAATTCCTTTCAGGTAATAAGAGTGTAGCTGGGTCGAGCGGGGGTAACAAGGGAATAGAACGGTGGTCATCATTTAGTAGTTATATTTGGTGAAGAAAATAGGGTGAGGCGAATCCAACGTTGGAAGGGTGTTTTGTCACTATCATACAAGATGTCTAATGACATACAACCTCGTGTAATCATAAGACAGGGTTGTGCTCATCCACTTGCTGAGTATATCTATGGGCACTACCTATATAATCTTGGTGTTTGTTTGAAGTATAATTCTCAATTAGAAACAGTGGAGATAATGATAAGTTAAGAGAAGACTCACCATTGGGAAGAATATGATAGTAATCTTCTCGTTTTTCTTTGGGGTCTATTGGATCAACCAAGGATAATTCTGTGGCCATATGATATCTATCATAACCTAGACGCGTGGCCTCCCATGTACGAAGGTTTCCTTGAGCACTTCCAAAAGATTCTAATTTCTAAAACAATTTTTGACTATACCTTTATGTAAGGTGTTATTGTGAGGTGATGTTCACGGTTGGAACATGAGTCACATTTGGTATATATTTGTATCCAAGCTCACAGCATATGTGTTGTTGTATTTTGCACGACAATTGTTGTAATAAAGTTGTAGTTATTTTCTGTACCATGTATTTGGCGACTCAGAATAGGTTGGATGGAATGGACCTATTTTGGGGTTGTCACAGGTGGACATGGGAGGCCACGCGTCTAGGTTATGATAGATATCATATGGCCACAGAATTATCCTTGGTTGACCCAATAAACCCCAAAGAAAAACGAGAAGATTACTATCATATTCTTCCCAATGGTGAGTCTTCTCTTGACTTATCATTATCTCCACTGTTTCTAATTGAGAATTATACTTCAAACAAACACCAAGATTATATAGGTAGTGCCCATAGATATACTCAGCAAGTGGATGAGCACAACCCTGTCTTATGATGACACGAGGTTGTATGTCATTAGACATCTTGTATGATAGTGACAAAACACCCTTCCAACGTTGGGTTCGCCTCACCCTATTTTCTTCACCAAATATAACTACTAAATGATGACCACCGTTCTATTCCCTTGTTACCCCCGCTCGACCCAGCTACACTCTTATTACCTGAAAGGAATTATGAAGCAAAAGGGTGAGCACAACTAGCTCAGTAAAGAATATCATGAATAAAGATAATTCAATTATCAATAGCCTTCATCAACAATAAATCAGAGATTTAGAACATATGGTAAATGATAAAAATTTCAACCATAGTTGCAGCGGAACGAGCAATCCATTAGAAGAGTCAAATAAACTATAAAGTCTATTATTTTCTCCATGTTAAAAATCCACCAATAATATTTTATCCATGTAACATCACTCAGCAGTTCCTTTCCACAATCATATGAATAACTCATAATCATAATTGTGACTATAAATTTTTCTTCGCACCCAGGACGAAGAATATTTTCATCACCTGTCTTTACCTGAAACATCAAAGATCATGGTTATACCAAATCACAGTTCCTGTTTATAATCATACTAACAAATCCATCTTTGCACTACGGGCCAAAGATATTCATCAACAAACCATCTTTGCACTACGGGCCAAAGATATTCAACAACAGTTCATCTTTGCACTACAGGCCAAAGATATTCAACAACAGTTCATCTTTGCACTACAGGCCAAAGATATTCATCAACAGGCCATCTTTGCACTACATGCCAAAGATATTCATCAACAATTTATATTTGCACTACAGGCCAAATATATTCATATCTCAAAGAAATATATAATCATTTCAGAATTTATATAAACAATAATTATAACCATGTTGATCAATTCACCTTTGCACTTAAGCTAAAGATATTCACTTATAAATTCAATGGTCATGATCATACCAGTCACAATTCAACTTTGCACTACAGGCCAAAGAGAACCCTAGTCATGATCATACCAATAATCTACCCATCTTTACACTCTAGTGAAAGAGAATTTCAACATCAGGGTTATAAAAATGTTATATATGATAATAAAATCAATATAATCAATACATAGTTTTAATCTCAAGAGTAATATTCATAACTCAACTATAATTTGGTTAGAAAAAGAAACCAATTTTTATCGTGAATAGTAACTCGTGAATAGTAACTCGACACAAAAAGGTAGAAATTCCACAATAAAATCCATACCAGTATTTCGGTATAATGATATTGAAAGAATAATATTTCTTAAGCTTATAAACAATTTATTTAAATTGTTTACACTTTACTAAATAATGCATTTAATCATTCTAAAATACCAAACTCATAAGATTTTATCACCAATAATCAAAACCCTCATCAAAAATCTGCATATACCTCATATAGGATTCTCAAGCCATAAAATCCTATTTTCCAATTTTCTTACTTCACATAACATATTTAATTCATTTACTCATAACTAGTCTATTTTCATGAAAAATACCAAATCAGTTCCAAAAATATTTCTTTTCTGGGATTTAGCATAATATAGTCCCATATTGAACATATATTTTTCTCAGAATTTTTAAAACTCATTTACTATTTTTCATATGGCCAAAATCACCGAATATTTAGACATTTATCAAAAATTGTACTTTTGTCCAAAAATTCTAAAATTTACAGAGTATAATTCTATCATATACATGTACTCCCAATAAAAATTTCATCAATTTTGGAGTTAACCACAAGGAATTATAAGCGGTTACTTTTAAAATAGTCTTTTTCCGTAAAATTCATAACTCTTAATCTATACATCCAAAAATCACTATTTTTGGACACAATCAATAAAACTCATCAAAATATCATTTCAAATTTTTCCATAATTTTTGAAGATCAGAAAAATTACAAAACTGAAAATCATAACAACCCTTAAAATCCATTACTATCCCTTACCTCAAAAGAGCAGTACTTCTGACTGGATATCGGATATGATGCTGAAGGAAACTTGCACTAATGAATAGCAACTCACCAAGTATCTAAAAACTCACAAAATATGTTTCATAATATAGAGAGAGAAAGAGAGAAAGCTTATGTTTCTGGTGTGATTTTCAATTCTAACTTAGCCCTCTATTTATAGGAAAATTTTGGTAGGTTTGACCTGCAACCTGATGGCTTTACCTGCTACTATTCCCACCCACCACATTTGAAATATAATTCAGCACATTTCTTCACCAACCACAAGTGGGGCCTACCAATTCTAGAATTTTCCACCAAAATGATAAACTCCGAAAATTCAACAATTTCTGAACCAGTCATCTCGTAAAATTCATAATAAATCATACGTTCATTTTTAACGGTTCAAAATTTGTGGACATATACTCAACTTATATATGTATAACATATCCAAAAATTACCACGATCCAACGGTCGGATTAAAAATTATAACCCCCGCAAAATATCTCAAAAACCCTGATTTTTAATACCTCCATTCCGACAAAAATACGGATAAAAATCTCAACATTAACTCCTTCATTTTTAACCACAAAAATATATCCCTCATTTATATCCACATAAAATAAATATTTCCTTATCATATGAATCAATAATTAATTATTCACAAATAATATTACAAAATCACATTTATGACAACCAGGCCGTTCCCAGGAAAGAGGGGGCTTTCCAATAAGGATTTCTCCTTACTGGCGCGCAATTAGATGACCAAACCTCTCCTTAGACAGAACTTTCTAGACATTGACAATAATGTTATTTAATAATATTATTCAAATAATATAAATTATTGATCTGATAAAGGAAAATACTGTGCAGCAACAATTATTGAAACAACAATAATATAAAATATCAACGCAACAATTATTGAATCAATAAAATAAAATATTGAACAGTAATTACTGTAACAATTATTGAGTAGTGCCTTCTTACGTAAGAATCAATAATTTCAAAAATACTATGCAATACCGTGTGCTACTGTGCAATAACGCGTATTACTGTATTTTAACCATCGCGTATTCCAACAGTGTTAACGGTAACAACTATGTCGTTATTTATAAAAACTCAAATTTGTCGTTTCTTCACCCGATAGTTATTCGTTATGGGGCCCACAAATAGCTGCGCCGTCGTACGAATATTCCCCGACAGAAAGAATATTCCACGACTAAACGAATATTCCCCGACAACAATAATTATTTTATAACCACTTGCTTATTTTGAAAATTTTGCACATTTCAAAAATAACTTTAAACTTATATCAATTTAACCATTTACTGAATAGTAATTATAAGAAAAATTGAATACTTTTATTTCATAAAATTCGGGGTCTTACAATTATTGTCTTCCTGTTGCACATTATCCTGATTATTGATCTGTGGAGACTCAACGGTCTCCTGTGCTCCATTGCTTATCTCAATATTTTCAGATGTCATTTTCAAATACTGCAACAAAACAAGGGTTAATTAACATATCACATATTATACCTATACTCTGACCGACCAATTAAATACCAAATAAACTTAGGTAGGTCATACTAGCGAAAGAATTCTCCCGTCTCTCCCCTCCTAGTTTTTGCCTCACATCTCAGCCAGGGATCATATCCCTAAGCTTTGATACCAACTGTGACGCCCCCAAAAATAGGTATACATCACCCATCTTGGGTCGCCATGTGATGCCCCCAAATCCGGGTACTTGAAACCCAGACTCGGTTCATCACGATACCATTTCTATGAGCGGAATAATACTAATAATAATAACAATAATATAAATATCAAACTTAACGTACATTTATCAGAGTCTAATCCCAAGTACGTAACCTTTAAACATTCATTACAAACCATGATAGATAATATATATATCATACTTGTCTTAATATTATTAAACTATTACATAAGATAACGTTCATTCATTCATTCAGTAACCTTTTCCCTTTCTCTTGTTCTTAGCAGAGCTCTCTGATCATTCATACTTAGCTGAAAATATTTAAATTAAGCAAGGATGAGCATTTGAGTGCCCAGCAAGTAATAGCAATTATATATATATAAGCTGAAAGGATTTACATGGTTTCTTTGTATTATTCTTCTACAACAAGTCCATAGTTGTGAAGTATTCTGAACCGATAATAATAACATAACAACTCTCTTTCACAGTTTTAAAATTTCGCATAGACTATATCTAGGGTATGGTGACATGCCATGAACATTGTTTTAAATTTTCGATAGGGTAAGACAGAAATTCATCTGCAAACCGTCATAACTTACGGGCACGGGGGTGATCAGCCCGTTATGCCCTGCATTGATCAATACTACATTGCTAGAACGATATTATCGTTCATCCTTTGTCCGCTGGAGCGCATAAAAATTTTCCCGTGTAGGGATGTTCATACCTGTCTGGGTTCTAAATCAAAGGTTTTATCTTGTCAACAATAATCTATAATTCAACATATATATATACGGGTAATTGACAAAGGTATATCAACATGTGATTAAATACAATGATTATCCAAGTGGAGACACTTATTTAACCATTTCTAGAAATTAACGAATAGAATATATTTATATCTGAGTTACCATATACTAACATGTTGATATTCAAGGAGCTTATATAATATAAGGTTAATAATATGTATCATAATAATATAGTTTAGAAACGTTCTTACTCACATCCATTGCATAAAGAAAATGCAAATGTTAGATTCTTGTCTGAAGCGCTGCTTACAGTTTGTAATTTAGATTTATCGCTTATCTCACGACCTATCATTAATAAGATCGTTCGTTCGATTAGAATAACATACTATAACACATAACACTGCTTATTGCAGTCAGCACATACCCTAATCACATTGGCACATATGTTTAATAACCATTGAATCACAATTAACCACATATCTCAATAAATTATCTAAGTCCAGATCAATTTCTGAAATATGTCGGTGTACCGACGACTTTATCGGGTAATTATCGAGTCTAAGACTCTGTCCTGTAATTCCACATCTGTAAGTATCGGTCATATTATTTGTAAATGACTTATAATAATTTTAAAACATTTATTATGATTTATCATGAATTTTCAAACCTCAGAATCATTATTAAATGATTTAAACATTTCACAATTCTATTATCATTAATATTTAATTAATATTAAATTATTAATGAAACCATTGTCAAAATATTAAAGTTATTTATAATAACTTAAAATACTTTTAAAGTATTAATAATACACTTAAATGATTTTTAAAAGAATTAAAATTATTTTTAAATAATTATCATTAATATAAAAGTATTAATGAACTATTTATTAAAATATTAAAAGTCATTAATTATAACTTGAAATATTTTTAATTCATTTATATCATCTTTAAATGATTTTTAAATCAATAAAACTATTTTAAAACTATTTAATTAATATAATTATTAAATAAATCTAATATCATTTAATATTAAATTAATATCATTTATTAATGAAATTAACCTTTAAATATTAAAAGTTATATTTTATAACTTAAAATATTTTTATAACCATCATATAATTTTTCAATAATTTTTAAATCATTAAATCTATTTTTCATAATTTATTTAATACATTTATTAAATAACTTAATTACAATTAATACTCATTAATTAATGAAATTTCATCACAAAATATTGAAAGTTATCAAAAATAACTTAAATTATTTTCTTATACCATAATATAATTTTAAATGATTTTTCATATATTAAAATCATTTTTAAATAATTTATTTAATATTATAATTAAATAAATTAAATACTTTTAATATTCCTAAAATATTAAATATTTATGAAATATATTCAAAATAATTAAAAACTAATTTTTGGAATTTAAAATAATTTTTAAAACTAATTTTTTAATTTTTAGAATTTATTTTCTATTTTTAATCATTTTTCAGAAATTCAGAAAATAAAAATAAAAGAAACCGTCGCTATAGGCCTTTAGCGACACTTGGCGTCGCTGTTGGTGTTCTTGAGCTCAAGAACACTGACAGCTTCGTGCCCGAGGGGTCAACTTTGACCACTTATAATTCCTTTGTTCCTGCATGATCTGATCGATCTCAAGCATTGGTCGTTTAGTATAAATGTAGAACTACAATTATTCGCAATTATTTTTGTCATACAACAGCTCAAATGCAAGATCTAAGCCGTTAAAACTATTGTCAGGTCTGTTCATCAAGTTTTGGGATGCCCAGAAAAATTTGGTCAATACCGGTCAACGACCTTGGTGGTCTTATTCCGGTTAATCGGTTTATGTCACAGGTGTTCTAGACGTCGGGCCTTGTAGACTAACTACCAGGGTATCTTCATTGGTCATTTATAGTGTCCAGATATCATTACATTACAAGATCTAAGTCTCTAAAGTACCTGTCAGACCACTGCCTCCACATTTCTGGGTTACCCAGGCAGTAAGACTTAACGGTCAATGTCTTTTGACCGATTACCACCATTGATATGTTAATTTTTAAGGTTCGAAAGTACTATGAACTTGTAAAATTCATGACATACTATAATGTGGATACAAATATTGATCCAAACAACTATATAGAAACAAAAGCAAAGCCGGTCAAAGTCAATGCCCAAACACGTTCTTCAGTTTTCTGGGTTACCCAGAAAACTAAATTCGTGTTCGGTCAACGAACTTTGACCGTGAATAACTTCTGATTTAGGCATTCAATGATCATGAACCCACTTGCAGAGTACTCATAACATTACAGACTACAACATATAACAAACAAAAACATTAAATCACTTAAAACCTGACAGATCCGGACTTTCAAAGTTCTTGTCAGACGCTGAAAAACGATTTCTGGGTTACCCAGAAATCTACCGGTCATTCTCGGTCAACCAAGTTTGACCACGAATAACTTGCAATCTACTCATATCCTGACCATGATTCCAGTTCGACATCAAAGATATCATAACATACTACAACTTCAAACATTTAAACAACAAAAACACATAATATACATGGATCTACAAGGACTGACATTCGACTGTCAGACTCAAAAACCAACATTTCCAGATTTTTAAAAATGCTTGATTCGTGTATCTAAGTGTTATAGATCCATGATCTATCAACCCAGATTACTTATAGACACCATATTACACATATCTAACTAATCCATTACAACATCTAACAACAAATCATGAGATTTCAAAATTTAGAGTTTATACCTCTTTCTAACTTGATTTTTGATTTCTGATCATTGATCTTGTTCTTGACTTCCTATTAACTGATTAAGGTTCATCTTCCCTCTCCCTCTCCTTCTAATCCTCGAATTTCTAGTGAGAGAATAGGTTGTGCAAGAATGGAAAATAAATTAAACCTTTCTCTCTCCTTTTAATTTATATAATAGATATGATTCAATGTATTTGCTAGCAAGTTGGCTGATTTTGGACACATGGCTAGGACTAGAGCTAGGGTTAGTCACCAACCATTTATCTTGGCAAGATTTGCACTCCACCAATTAAAGAATGTGACATAAGGGTAAAATAGTCATTTCCCATTTAATTTCTAAAATTTCCATTAGTTGTAAACCCTTAGGGTTTAGGGTTTGGGCCATTTTAGCAAAAATCTAGGATTTCTAAAAATAGGATTTAATAAAATAAATAACAATTTAGTTTTCAAAAATGTAATTAGGATCTCTTAATTAGTGTAGGTTTTCTAATATTTAGAAATTAAACATTAAGCTCACTAATTTAATAATTATAATTAAACTTACTAATTTAACAATTAGTGCAAATACTTAGCAATTAGTATTACCCATATCACAAATTGAGTTACTAATTATAAACTAGGGTTTTAATTATAAAATAAAATAAAATAATAAATTTTTGTTTCTAACATACAAAATTAAGGTTTCTTAATTAATTAGGTTTTTAATTACTTAACACCTTACTAATTAGGTTTAAGATACACTAATTAGCATTAAGCTTTCCAAATCAACCATTAGGGTTTACAATTTAAATAATTTAGGGTTTATAAAATAAATATTAGGATTCTAGAAATTAATATTTCTAAATATTAATTAGGATATACCTAATTATTCAAAAAGTCATATAATACATTACATACATGCACCATATAACACAGTTATATAACAGGGTCGAAATCATCCTGAGTTTTAAATTAGGGATTTCATTTATCAATTAATATCTCCTATAATTAGGGTTTTTTTAATAGCATCCAATATTTATAATACACATCATACACCACATAACATAGTTTTTTAACAGATTTTAAAGTCTCATGTGACTTCGAAATTAGTGTTTGTCAGTAAAAATTAGGGTTTTATCATAATACCCCATAATTGACCAATCATTATCAGTGTACAAATATACAGTACATATCCATAGCACTAAAAAATCAAAATATAATATTATTATATTATTATTCTTATTCATTGATAAAAATTCAAAATTAGGGTTTGGATTCCATATCTGATTTATTCTTCATATATAACATTATTAATTAAGTTAAAATAGTTAACTTAATTAATCTTGCATAAATTCATATAATAAAATAAATAATTGTTATAATAATTCTAAAAATCATTTCATATATTATTTAAATAATATATAATTATATTTTCATGGAAAATAATTAATAAAAATATTTCTACTATAAAATTAATTATTATAAGAATATGCTTTATAATAATCAATAATTCTAAAATAAAATTATTTGCAAACATTTATGTAATGAATATATTTTTATTTATTACATAATTACATATATACATTATCTTGTACAAATCCTCATCCTTGAAATAAAAAAAAAATTATACTCAAAATTTATGATTTAATTTTTATAGAAAATATTGGGTTGTTACATTCACCCTCCCTTATAAAGATTCCGTCCTCGGATTCACCGTTTTAAAAACCTATACATACACGGTTACATAGTATACACAATCTTTGCAAGTAGATCTAATCATCGTTTGATCGAACTGATCTTTAACTATTCACATAAAGCTTGTCTTTCGGATTAAACGGAAATTTGATTTCTAAAAGAACTCAAATTTCTCCCTCAAAATTTCTTTATAAACTAATTTACTATATATAAGAAAATACTATATAAAAAAATAAAATTGGTTCGAGTAATACCTGGAGTTGCATCCCCGGCTGCCACGATATCCTGAACGGTCATGTTAAAGACGCTTGCGGTTGATTTCGTTGGTTTGATTGTTGATGTTGGTCCCATCGTCGCCAATGTCCTGTTGTCTTTCCCGTATTCGCATTCCTTGCCTTCGGCCTTCTCCTTCTTGAACGGTCTTCCACCTTATACTCCATTGATCCACACTTAAATCACGCAGACTTGCCCTTTATCTCCTTTCCTTTTATCGTTTAGGTGACCAAACTATCTTTTGCCCTTCCGTTATCCTAGTTATCACAAACGTTACTATAGGTCAGTTGACCCTCTAAATCCTGGCAGTACGATGGCCTTGAAGTCTTTGACGTTTGTCTATCGATTATCTGACTGATCTTCCGGCGACTGGTATTCCGTTCTGCATAGCTTGATCGTCCATATTCGCAAAATTCTGTATCGGGTCTGGTTGTCCTCCAACTTTGCTGACAGGTTCTTTTGCCCTTTAGTTTCAATTTCGTCTTGGCGACATTATCATAAATTATTCTAAACCTTATCGTATACGCTTAACATATAACACAAAACTTTCTATTCGAATAATCATGTACTCAAAATATTAAATTTTGAAAATTTGGTTTACTATAGTAACCAATATACAGATAAATATCTACTATCTTTATACCAACTTATTTCATTAATCCATCATAGACTCATATTCATAACACTTGACATACCATAGCACATACTGCTTTAATCAAACGATATCCCTTTGTGAGTCAAAAGTCGGGATTCGCTGCCACAACTTATACTAAATTTAAAAATATTACCTTATACAGACATATCTATCATATACACAACATAAAATCATACCTACTCACATAATAGTAATACTACTTATCTTCTTAGACCTTCACTAAAGATCAATTGCTTAGAAATCTGTCTATTCTCATTATCCTCAATAATTCATTCACCTCTAACTACACCTAGTTCGTCCAACTTACCATACATTATGAGTTTAAGAACTCACCACAAACATATGAGTTTAAGAAGTCGACATTGACCACATATTTCTTAACTATACTTTACCTTTCAGTCATACTATCGTTTCAGGGTCTGGTACTACACTTTCCAAAATAACCACCTCATTGAGGTAGCTTTCAATGTGAGCCTCTATTTCAGCTATTGGCTTCGATGTTGGCTCGGTTATGAAGGTTGACTTCTTCTTTACAATTTGAGGGTATTCTAATTCTTTCTATCCGACAGCTATACACAAAAATTATCTAGACTAGCATACAATATATACACACAACAATTTATAGTTTTATATAAGTTATCTTTTATTTTGTTTGACGATGAACTTATTCAATTCATCTCCTTTTTAAACTCTATATGAGTTAATTGTATTTTCAACGTTTCCCTCTGTTCTAAGGTTATAGCCTAAGGTCTAACCCACCTAAGGTTTCTAACCCTATAGCTCTAATACCAACTTGTAATGCCCCCAAATTCGGGTACTTGAAACCCGGACTCGGTTCATCACGATACCATTTCTATGAGCGGAATAATACTAATAATAATAACAATAATATAAATATCAAACTTAACATACATTTATCAGAGTCTAATCTCAAGTACGTAACTTTTAAACATTCATTACAAACTATAATAGATAATATATATATATATATATATATATATATATATATATATATATATCATACTTGTCTTAACAGTATTAAACTATTACATAAGATAACGTTCATTCATTCATTCGGTAACCTTTTCCCTTTTCCTTGTTCTTAGCAGAGCTCTCTGATCATTCACACTTAGCTGAAAACATTTAAATTAAGCAAGGATGAGCATTTGAGTGCCCAGCAAGTAATAGCAATTATATATATATAAGCTGAAAGGATTTAAATGTTTTCTTTGTACTATACTTCTACAACAAGTCAATAGTTGTGAAGTATTCTGAACCGATAATAATAACATAACAACTCTCTTTCAAAGTTTTAAAATTTCGCATAGACTATATCTGGGGTATGGTGACATGCCATGAACATTGTTTTAAATTTTCGATAGGGTAAGATAGAAATTCATCTACAAACCGTCATAACTTACGGGCACGGGGGGTGATCAGCCCGTTATGCCCTGCATTGATCAATACTACATTGCTAGAACGATATATCGTTCATCCTTTGTCCGCCGGAGCGCATAAAAATTTTTCCGTGTAGGGATGTTCATACATGTCTGGGTTCTAAATCAAAGGTTTTATCTTGTCAACAATAATCTATAATTCAACATATATGTATACGGGTAATTGACAAAGGTATATCAACATGTGATTAAATACAATGATTATCCAAGTGGAGACACTTGTTTAACCATTTCTAGAAATTAACGAACAGAATATATATATATATATATATATATATATATATATATATATATATATATATCTGAGTTACCATATACTAACATGTTGATATTCAAGGAGCTTATATAATATAAGGTTAATAATCTGTATCATAATAATATAGTTTAGAAACGTTCTTACTCACATCCATTGCATAAAGAAAATGCAAAGGTTAGATACTTGCCTGAAGCGCTGCTTACAGTTTGTAATTTAGATTTATCGCTTATCTCACGACCTATCATTAATAAGATCGTTCGTTCGATTAGAATAACATACTATAACACATAACACTGCTTATTGCAGTCAGCACATACCCTAATCACATTGGCACATATGTTTAATAACCATTGAATCATAATTAACCACATATCTCAATAAATTATCTAAGTCCAGATTAATTTCTGAAACATGTCGGTGTACCGACGACTTTATCGGGTAATTATCGAGTCTAAGACTCTGTCCTGTAATTCCACATCTGTAAGTATCGGTCATATTATTTGTAAATGACTTATAATAATTTTAAAACATTTATTATGATTTATCATGAATTTTCAAACCTCAGAATCATTATTAAATGATTTAAACATTTCACAATTCTATTATCATTAATATTTAATTAATATTAAATTATTAATAAAACTATTGCCAAAATGTTAAAGTTATTTATAATAACTTAAAATACTTTTAAAGTATTAATAATACACTTAAATGATTTTTAAAAGAATTAAAATTATTTTTAAATAATTATCATTAATATAAAAGTATTAATGAACTATTTATTAAAATATTAAAAGTCATTAATTATAACTTGAAATATTTTTAATTCATTTATATCATCTTTAAATGATTTTTAAATCAATAAAACCATTTTAAAACTATTTATTTAATATAATTATTAAATAAATCTAATATCGTTTAATATTAAATTAATATCATTTATTAATGAAATTAACCTTTAAATATTAAAAGTTATATTTTATATCTTAAAATATTTTTATAACCATCATATAATTTTTATATAATTTTTAAATCATTAAATCTATTTTTCATAATTTATTTAATACATTTATTAAATAACTTAATTACCATTAATA
Source organism: Panax notoginseng (assembly GCA_016801055.1). Lineage (NCBI taxonomy): Eukaryota > Viridiplantae > Streptophyta > Magnoliopsida > Apiales > Araliaceae > Panax > Panax notoginseng. The sequence goes on along the minus strand of CM029022.1, from coordinate 80,631,995 downwards.
CTAATTAATTAATAAAATTTCATCACAAATTATTGAAAGTTATCAAAAATAACTTAAATTATTTTCTTATACCATAATATAATTTTAAATGATTTTTCATGTATTAAAATCATTTTTAAATAATTTATTTAATATTATAATTAAATAAATTAAATACTTTTAATATTCCAAAAATATTAAATATTTATGAAATATATTCAAAATAATTAAAAACTAATTTTCGGAATTTAAAATAATTTTTAAAACTATTTTTGTAATTTTTAGAATTTATTTTCTATTTTTAATCATTTTTCAGAAATTCAGAAAATAAAAATAAAAGAAACCGTCGCTATAGGCCTTTAGCGACACTTGGCGTTGCTGTTGGTGTTCTTGACCTCAAGAACACTGACAGCTTCGTGCCCGAGGGGTCAACTTTGACCACTTATAATTCCTTTGTTCCTGCATGATCCGATCGATCTCAAGCATTGGTCGTGTAGTATAAATGTAGAACTACAATTATTCGCAATTATTTTGGTCATACAACAACTCAAATGCAAGATCTAAGCTGTTAAAACTATTGTCAGGTCTGTTCATCAAGTTCTGGGATGCCCAGAAAAATTTGGTCAATACCGGTCAACAACCTTAGTGGCCTTATTCCGGTTAATCGGTTTATGTCACAGGTGTTCTAGACGTCGGGCCTTGTAGACTAACTACCAGGGTATCTTCATTGGTCATTTATAGTGTCCAGATATCATTACATTACAAGATCTAAGTCTCTAAAGTACCTGTCAGACCACTGCCTCCACATTTCTGGGTTACCCAGGCAGTAAGACTTAACGGTCAATGTCTTTTGACCGATTACCACCATTGATCTGTTAATTTTTAAGGTTCGAAAGTACTATGAACTTGTAAAATTCATGACATACTATAATGTGGATACAAATATTGATCCAAACAACTATATAGAAACAAAAGCAAAGCCGGTCAAAGTCAATGCCCAAACACGTTCTTCAGTTTTCTGGGTTACCCAGAAAACTAAATTCGTGTTCGGTCAACGAACTTTGACCGTGAATAACTTCTGATTTACGCATTCAATGATCATGAATCCACTTGCAGATTACTCATAACATTACAGACTACAACATGTAACAAACAAAAACATTAAATCACTTAAAACCTGACAGATCCGTACTTTCAAAGTTCTTGTCAGACGCTGAAAAACGATTTCTGGGTTACCCAGAAATCTACCGGTCATGCTCGATCAACCGAGTTTGACCACGAATAACTTGCAATCTACTCATATCCTGACCATGATTCCAGTTCGACATCAAAGATATCATAACATACTAAAACTTCAAACATTTAAACAACAAAAACACATAATATACATGGATCTACAAGGACTGACATTCGACTGTCAGACTCAAAAACAAACATTTTCATATTTTAAAAAATACTTGATTCGTGCATCTAAGTGTTATAGATCCATGATCTATCAACCCAGATCACTTATAGACACCATATTACACATATCTAACCAATCCATTACAACATCTAACAACAAATCATGATATTTCAAAATTTAGAGTTTATACCTCTTTCTAACTTGATTTTTGATTTCTGATCTTTGATCTTGTTCTTGACTTGCTATTAACTGATCAAGGTTCATCTTCCCTCTCCCTCTCCTTCTAAACCTCGAATTTCTAGTGTGAGAATAGGTTGTGCAAGAATGGAAAATAAATTAAACCTTTCTCTCTCCTTTTAATTTATATAAAAGATATGATTCAATGTATTTGCTAGCAAGTTGGCTGATTTTGGACACATGGCTAGGACTAGAGCTAGGGTTAGTCACCAACCATTTATCTTGGCAAGATTTTCACTTCACCAATTAAAGAATGTGACATAAGGGTAAAATAGTCATTTCCCATTTAATTTCTAGAATTTTCATTAGTTGCAAACCCTTAGGGTTTAGGGTTCGGGCCATTTTAGCAAAAATCTAGGATTTCCAAAAATAGGATTTAATAAAATAAATAACAATTTAGTTTCCAAAAATGTAATTAGGATCTCTTAATTAGTGTAGGTTTTCTAATATTTAGAAATTAAACATTAAGCTCACTAATTTAATAATTATAATTAAACTTACTAATTTAACAATTAGTGCAAATACTTAGCAATTAGTATTACCCATATCACAAATTGAGTTACTAATTATAAACTAGGGTTTTAATTATAAAATAAAATAAAATAATAAATTTTTGTTTCTAACATACAAAATTAAGGTTTCTTAATTAATTAGGTTTTTAATTACTTAACACCTTACTAATTAGGTTTAAGATACACTAATTAGTATTAAGCTTTCCAAATCAACCATTAGGGTTTACAATTTAAATAAATTAGGGTTTATAAAATAAATATTAGGATTCTAGAAATTAATATTTCTAAATATTAATTAGGGTATACCTAATTATTCAAAAAGTCATATAATACATTACATACATGCACCATATAACACAGTTATATAACAGGGTCGAACTCATCCTGAGTTTTAAATTAGAGTTTTCATTTATCAATTAATATCTCCTATAATTAGGATTTTCTTAATAGCATCTAATATTTATAATACACATCATACACCACATAACATAGTTTCTTAACAGATTTTAAAGTCTCATGTGACTTCGAAATTAGTGTTTGTCAGTAAAAATTAGGGTTTTATCATAATACCCCATAATTGACCAATCATTATCAGTGTACAAATATACAGTACATATCCATAGCACTGAAAAATCAAAATATAATATTATTATATTATTATTCTTATTCATTGATAAAAATCCAAAATTAGGGTTTGGATTCCATATCTGATTTATTCTTCATATATAACATTATTAATTAAGTTAAAATAGTTAACTTAATTAATCTTGCATAAATTCATATAATAAAATAAATAATTGTTATAATAATTCTAAAAATCATTTTATATATTATTTAAATAAAATATAATTATATTTTCATGGAAAATAATTAATAAAAATATTTCTACTATAAAATTAATTATTATAAGAATATGCTTTATAATAATCAATAATTCTAAAATAAAACTATTTTCAAACATTTATGTAATAAATATATTTTTATTTATTACATAATTAAATATACACATTATCTTGTACAAATCCTCATCCTTGAAATAAAAAAAAAATTTATACGCAAAATTTATGATTTAATTTTTATAGAAAATATTGGGTTGTTACATTCACCCTCCCTTATAAAGATTCCGTCCTCGGAATCACCGTTTTAAAAACCTATACATACACGGTTACATAGTATACACAATCTTTGCAAGTAGATCTTATCATCGTTTGATCGAACTGATCTTTAACTATTCACATAAAGCTTGTCTTTCGGATTAAACGGAAATTTGATTTCTAAAAGAACTCAAATTTCTCCCTCAAAATTTCTTTATAAACTAATTTACTATATATAAGAAAATACTATATAAAAAAATAAAATTGGTTCGAGTAATACCTGGAGTTGCATCCCCGGCTGCCACGATATCTTGAACGGTCATGTTGAAGACGCTTGCGGTTGATTTCGTTGGTTTGATTGTTGATGTTGGTCCCATCGTCGCCAATGTCCTGTTGTCTTTCCCGTATTCGCATTCCTTGCCTTCGGCCTTCTCCTTCTTGAACGGTCTTCCACTTTATACTCCATTGATCCACACTTAAATCACGCAGACTTGCCCTTTATCTCCTTTCCTTTTATCGTTTAGGTGACAAAACTATCTTTTGCCCTTCCGTTATCCTAGTTATCACAAACGTTACTATAGGTCAGTTGACCCTCTAAATCCTGCCAGTACGATGGCCTTGAAGTCTTTGACGTTCGTCTATCGATTATCTGACTGATCTTTCGGCGACTGGTATTCCGTTCTGCATAGCTTGATCGTCCATATTCGCAAAATTCTGTATCGGGTCTGGTTGTCCTCCAACTTTGCTGACAGGTTCTTTTGCCCTTTAGTTTCAATTTCGTCTTGGCGACATTATCATAAATTATTCTAAACCTTATCGTATACGCTTAACATATAACACAAAACTTTCTATTCGAATAATCATGTACTCAAAATATTAAATTTTGAAAATTTGGTTTACTATAGTAACCAATATACAAATAAATATCTACTATCTTTATACCAACTTATTTCATTAATCCATCATAGACTCATATTCATAACACTTGATATACCATAGCACATACTGCTTTAATCATCCGATATCCCTTTGTGAGTCAAAAGTCGGGATTCGCTGCCACAACTTATATAAAATTTAAAAATATTACCTTATACAGACATATCTATCATATACACAACATAAAATCATACCTACTCACATAATAGTAATACTACTTATCTTCTTAGACCTTCACTAAAGATCAATTGCTTAGAAATCTGTCTATTCTCATTATCCTCAATAATCCATTCACCTCTAACTACACCTAGTTCGTCCAACTTACCATACATTATGAGTTTAAGAACTCACCACAAACATATGAGTCTAAGAACTCGATGTTGACCACATATTCCTTAACTATACTTTACCTTTCAGTCATACTATCGTTTCAGGGTCCGGTACTACACTTTCCAAAATAACCACCTCATTGAGGTAGCTTTCAATGTGTGCCTCTATTTCAGCTATTGGCTTCGATATTGGCTCGGTTATGAAGGTTGACTTCTTCTTTACAATTTGAGGATATTCTAATTCTTTCTATCCGACAGCTATACACAAAAATTATCTAGACTAGCATACAATATATACACACAACAATTTATAGTTTTATATAAGTTATCTTTTATTTTGTTTGATGATGAACTTATTCAATTCATCTCCTTTTTAAACTCTATATGAGTTAATTGTATTTTCAATGTAACGACCCCAAAATAGGTCCATTCCATCCAACCTATTCTGAGTCGCCAAATACATGGTACAGAAAACAACTACAAACAAACACCAAGATTATATAGGTAGTGCTCGTAGATATACTCGGCAAGTGGATGTGTACAACCATGTCTTATGATGACACGGGGTTGTATGTCGTTAGACATCTTGTATGATAGTGGCAAAACACCCTTCCAACGTTGAGTACACCTTACCCTATTGGATTCACCAAATAAAACTACTAAATGAACTTTTCTATACTGCTTCGGGAGAACCTCCACAGCTAGAGACCATCGTTCTATTTTCCTGTTACCCTCGCTCGACCCAGCTACACTCTTATTACCTGAAAGGAATTGTGAAGCAAAAGGGTGAGCACAACTAGCTCAGTAAAGAATGTTATGACTAAAGATAAATAAATTATCAATAGTATTCATCAGTAATAAATCAGAGATTTAGAACATATGGTAGATGATAAAACTTTTCAACCATAGTTGCAGCGGAACGAGCAATCCATTAGAAGAGTCAAATATACTATAAACTCTATTATCTTCTCCATGTTAAAAGTCCACCAACAATGTTTTATCCCGGTAACATCAATCAACAATTCCTGTCCACAATCACATGTATAACTCATAATCATAATTGTAGTTCTAAATTCTTCTTCTCATCCAGAACAAAGATAATTTTCATCACTTGTCTTTACCTGAAACATCAAAGATCATGGTTATACCGAATCACAGTTCCTGATCATAATCATACTAATAATTTCATCTTTGCACTACGAGCCAAAGATATTCATCAACAACTCATCTTTGCACTACTGGCCAAAGATATTCCTCAACAGCTCATATTTGCACTACAAGCCAAATATATTATTATCTCAAAGAAATATATAATCATTTCAGAATTTATATAACCAATAATTATAACCACGTTGATCATTTCACCTTTGCACTTAAGCTAAAGATATTCAATTATAAATTCAATGGTCATGATCATACCAGTCAACAATTCAACTTTGCACTACTAGCCAAAGAGAACCCACAGTCATGATCGTACCAAAAATCTACCCATCTTTACACTCAAGTCAAAGAGAAATATCATCATTAGGGTTATAAAAATGTTATATATGATAATAAAAAATTAATATGATCAACATATAGTTTTAATCTCAAGAGTAATATTCATAAATCAACTATAATTTGGTTAGAAAAAGAAACCAATTTTGTCATGAATAGTAACTCGTGAATAGTAACCTATGAATAGTAACTCGTGAATAGTAACTCATGAATAGTAACTCGTGAATACTAACTCATGAATAGTAACTCGTGAATAGTAGCTCGTGAATAGTAACTCATGAATAGTAACCCCGACATGAAAAGATAAGAATTTTATAAGAAAAATTCTACCAATATTCCTGTATAATGATATTGAAAGAAATAATATCATTGATAAAAAAATAACATCCCTTACAACAATATCTCTTACCTCAAAAGAGCAGTACTCCTGACTGGAATAACGCTGAACGAACTTACACCGTATAACAACACTCAAGATATCAAAATACTCACAAGAATACACTCGATAATATAGAGAGAGAAATAGAGAGAAAACTTTAGTTTCTGGTGTGATTTTCAATTCTAACCCAAGCACCCTATTTATAGGAAAATGCTTAGAACACCAAAGTAGAAAATTAAATATAATAATATTATTTATAAACAAAATTCCTAAGCACACCACCAGCTGATTTCAACCATTTAACATATGCCCCTCAATTGAAAAAAAATGTTTTTCTTAAAAATAATAATTAAAACTTCCAAAAATCAATTATTTCAGAATTACGGAACTTCAATAATTCATAATAAATAGCCCTTTAATCAGAAAATTTATATCTCGCGAGTTTTTATAGGAAATTCAATTCTCTACAACTTTACAGAAGAAAGTTTTTCCAAATTCCAAACAGAAATTGACCGAAATTCATAAACGGATGATTTTACAGGCTATAATCATATTTCAGTCAAGAAATGGATCCACCGACACACAAAACATGTGTTAATCATTTAAAGCAACAAAAATACTCTTTCTCCTCATATACTCATTTATCCCACATTAATTGTAAAAAATATCACCATTAATATATTATTAAAATAATATATTTAAATGAATTATTTTATCAGACAAAGATAAAATATTAATTTTCAACAATTGTCACATTAAAAATTTTCTCCATTTATATCCACATAAAATCAATATTTTCCTCATCATATAAATTAATAATTAATTATTCATAAATAATATTACAGAATCACAATACTGACAACCAGGCAGTTCCCAGGAAAGAGGGGGCTTTCTAATAAGGATCTCTTCCTTAATGGCGCGCAATTAGATGACCAAACCTCTCCTTAGACAGAACTTTCTAGACATTGCCAATAATATTATCTAATAATATTATTCAGATAATATGAATTATTGCTCCGATAATAGAAAATACTGTGTAGTGACAATTATTAAAACAATAGTAATATAAAATATCAACGCAGCAATTATTGAATCAATAAAATAAAATACTGAACAGTAATTACTGTAACAATTATTGAGTAATGCCTTCTTACGTAAAAATCAATAATTGGTGCAATACCGTGTGCTACTGTGCAACAACGCGTATTACTGTGTTTTAACCACCGGGTATTCTAACAGTGTTAACGGTAACAACTACGCCGTTATTTATAAACAACTTACTCTTGTCATTTTCTTCATCCAATCGCTTTTCGTTATGGGGCCCACAAAAGGCTGCGCCGTCGTATGAATATTCCCCGACAGTAAGAATATTCCACGATCAAACGAATATTCCCCGACAACAATGAATATTTTATAACCACTTGTGCATTTCGAAAAAAATTCATATATCACCCTTAACTTTAATATTTTTCAATTTAACCATTTACTGAATAGTAATTATAAGAAAAATTGAATACTTTTATTTCATAAAATTCGGGGTCTTACAATCTCCCCTCCTTATGAAATTTTGTCCTCGAAATTTACGTACCTGGTATTTCAAAGAGTTGAGAATACGTTGCTTTCATTTCAGATTCCATCTTTTCTGTCATCATAATTTCTTCATTGCTCATCTCCTGTATTTCAGATATCATTCTAGAATACAGCTTCAAAACAAAGGTTAATTGAACAAATTAACATATCACATAATATCCCGATATTATGACTGACCAACAAATAAGCTTAGGTAGGACACACTAGCGAAGGATTTACTCGTCCCTCCCCTCCTAGTTCTATTCCCCGATCTCCGCCAGAGATCATATCCCTAAGCTCTGATACCAACTGTGACAAATGTCCCATCAGTGGACAGCACCTCACAGTGGTACCTATCAGTTTGCCACCGCAGAACGGAGTCCCCTACGGAGAGTCTGGCTTCGGTGCATCCCCCATCAACAGGAAGTCACCAGCGAGAGGCTCGGGATACAAACTTCGCTACTATATCTAGTATTCCAGTCAGAAGTACCGTCTTTCCGAGGTAAGGGATGTTATTTCTTCTTAAATGATATTATTTTCTTCAATATCATTATGCCGAAGTATTGATCTGAACTTTTTATCAAATTTGGAACTTTTCATGTCGGGGTTACTATTCATGAGTTACTATTCACAAGTTACTATTCACGAGTTACTATTCACAAAAAAATGAAATTTTCTTCTTTTCGTCCAAAATATCTATTCTAGATACTAGCATTGATTGTATCCATGTTTTGATCATTCTTGAATTTTACTCCACTATGATTATTTATGAGGTATTTTTGGACATGGAATAGCTGAAATACGAATCCTTAATATTTATTATTTTGTTTCACTGGATTCGTTTCCTTTAAAATATTTTTCATCATCCTCAGTCTTAAATGATGATATAACTGAATATATTTGGCCTGTAGTGCAAAGATTAATGATTTCTGATGAATATCTTTAGCCCGTAGTGCAAAGATGAACAGGTGTTGAGGTGAACATGACCAACTGATGAATATCTTTGGCCTGTAGTGCAAAGATGACTATTTGATTCAAGATATTTATTGATTGATGTTACAGGGATAAAATATTGATGATGTGCTTTTAAATTCATAGATAATCGTAGATTTCATTCTCTACGTAACTCTTCTATGAATTATTATTTTCCGCTGCGAATATTGATTTAAAAGTTGTTGTCTATTGTATTCTATTAGATTTTTACCTGTTGAAGACTAAGGATAATTTGTTATATTTTATCTTAGTCATAATATTCTTTACTGGGCTAGTAGAGCTCACCCTTTTTCTTGTTGTTCCATTTTTCTTCTCAGGAGGCGAGAATGTAGCGAGTACTAGTCGGGGTGTGGAATGATGGTTCAAGACAGTTGTTTTAGTAGTCCTCACTATTTTGTAAAATAGTGTATCAATAAGTATAATGAGGACTTAATTGAGTATGAATACTGTCTAGATGACAATATTTGTATTTAAACTCACAGTATATGTGGTGTCGTATTTTGCACGACAATTGTAATAATAAAGTTGTAGTTATTTTCTGTACCATGTATTTGGCGACTCATAATGGGTTGGATGGATTGGACCTATTTTGGGGGCGTCACAGTTGGTATCAGAGCTTAGGGATATGATCTCTAGCGGAGATCGGGGAATAGAACTAGGAGGGGAGAGACGAGTAAATCCTTCTCTAGTGTGTCCTACCTAAGCTTATTTGTTGGTCAGTCATAATATAGGGGTATTATGTGATATGTTAATTGCTTAAATTAACCCTTGTTTTATGGCAGTATTTGAGAATGTCGACTGAGAATGTTAACAGTGGAGTAAATGAGACCGTGGAGACACCTGTGCTCACCAACGAGGAGAACGTGCAACAGGCTGGCAATGTTTCTCCTGTGAATAACACCAATGAGCAGATGATGAACGATGGGATGTTTAGGAGCTTTTTGCAGTTCATGCAAAATCAGACGAGGGAGACTCGTGTGCAGAATACAGGTGGAAATGATAACAACGCGCGGTTTGTCACAGCCAAGCAGTTCAAAGAGTTGGGACCACCAAAATTCTGGGGAAAGCCAGATCCGATTAAGGCGGAGAATTGGGTCAAGCAAATTACCAAGATATTTGATGTCTTGGGATGCACGGAGGAACAGAAGGTTCCATTCGCCACCTTTATGTTCCGTGGCGAGGCAGACTACTGGTGGGAGTCTGTAAAGCGTACCCATCCAGCCGCACTCAGCATGTCTTGGGAGAAATTTCAGAAACTCTTCAACGAAAAATACTTTCCTGAAAGTATTCGCCATATGAAAGAGGTAGAGTTTATTAGACTGGAGCAGAATAACATGACGGTGTCCCAGTACGAGGCAAAATTTGCAGAGTTGTCCAGGTTTGCACCTCATTTGGTGGAGAATGAGGAACGTATGACGCGGATGTTTCTGAGAGGTTTGAAACCCGGCATACGTCAATATCTCATTTCTCATAAATTTTCTCTCTATTCAGATGTTGTCAATAGGGCTCAATTATTAGAGCGAGCTAACGAGTATGGTCAATCGAGGGACCACAACTAGGATCATACCGGTGACAGCAGTCATCAGAACAATGATAACCAGCGGAGAAAGAAGAATACGGACAAGAGCGGCAACCACTCTGGTGGTAATCATGGCCATGAGAATAGAAAAAGCGAGTCGGGAGGAGATTTTAAAAAGAGGAGATTCAACAATGACAATGTGAAGACGTCAGCACCAGCAGCAACTAGTTCCAAGGGAGGAGAGTGACCACCGGTCATATGCTATAAGTGCGGAAAAGAAGGACATATCAGCCCAAACTGCCCACAACAGTTTAAGGTATGTTATAACTGTGGAAAGGAAGGACATATCGCTCGAGATTGTACTGTAGCAAAACCAAGTCCAACGGGGGTGGTGACGCAAAAGGTTGTCCCAGAAAAGTCAAAGTCAACGGTTCCTGGAAGGGCGTTTTTTATGACTGGTCAGAATGCGAGGAACCCGAACGAAGTTAGCACGGGTTAGTTAATTATAAATTTTTACGAAGTCTATACCTTATTAGATACCGGTTTTACCCATTCATTTATCTCTCCTACTTATACTCAACGTTTAAACTTGACTCCGGAGAAAATTAGACTTTGACTTATCTGTTGAAACTTCGTTAGGAGAAACTTTCGTTACATCCACTGTTTATAAATCTTGTTTGATCCAAGTTGGCACCATCACATTACCTGTTGACCTTATCTCTTTAAAGATACTTGCTTTTGATGTGATTTTAGGGATCGATTGGTTAACTACTCATCATGCCAAATTGATTGCTTTTGTAAGGTTGTTAGTTTTCATATTCCTAAGCAACCTGTTATTCAAATTCAAGCAACCAAACCATTGAGGTCAAACTCTTTCATATCAATCCGTAAAGTCATTCGTTTATTGAAAAACGGATGTCAAGCTTTCTTAGCTATGTTATGGACTTGAACAAAAATACGTCAGATTTGAATGATATTTCTATTGTTAGTAAATCCCTGACGTATTTCCTGAAGAATTTCTTGGCCTACGCGTGATATTGAATTTTGTATCATCTTTGAATCTGGTACAAAATGCACTTCTAAAATCTCATATCGAATGGCTCCTATTAAACTTCAGGAGTTAAAAACCTAACTGTAGAAGTTTGTACCCGAGCCTCTATCTGGTGACTTCCTTTGTGGAATGCACTGAAGCCAGACTCTCCGTAGGGGATACCATATTCGTGTGGTAGTAAACTGATAGGTGTCATTGTGACGTGCTATCCAAGATTGGGATATGAGTCACAGTTGAGAGCAACCTAAGTCAGTAATCGAAATACATAGCTTTCTAGGCTTAGCTGGTTATTATCAGAGATTCGTGTAAGTATTTTCTCGAATCGCTACTCCATTAACTCAGCTGACTCAAAAAGATACAAACTTCGAATGGGCCGAGGAATGCGAGAAGAGCTTCCAAGAATTTAACATGCGTCACCGACGTTGGCTCGAGCTGTTGAAAGATTTCGATCATACCATCCAATACCATCCTAGAAAAGCAAACGTGGTAGCTACCGCATTGAGTAGAAGATCATATGCAAGAACGAGTGCGATGATGTCAAGTATATGAGTAGAATCAACTTTAATCGATAAAGTTAAAGTTGCTTAAGCCACAGACCCGGAGCTGATGCGTATGAAGAAGAAAGTACAAAAAGGTGCTATTCCAGAAGCGAGAATCGGTGAAGAAGGAATACTTCGAGTCCACTCCAAACTTTGTGTTCCTAACGATTCTGATTTGAAGTACAAGATCATGATGGAGGCACACAATACACCATTTGCGATCCATCCTGGCAGTACCAAAATGTATCGTGATCTTCGACATATATTTTGGTGGAACAATATGAAAAGAGAGATTGCAAAGTTTATCTCGAGGTGTTTAACTTGTCAACGTGTAAAGGCAGAGCATCAAGTACCAAAGGGTCCATTGCAATCACTTGAGATTCTGAAATGGAAGTGGGAACACATTACCATGGATTTCGTTATGGGTCTTCCCACGGTTTCTCAAGGCATAAATGCTATTTGGGTTATAGTTGATAGATTAACCAAGTCTGCTCATTTCTTGCCGATACGGGAGACTTATTCCCTTGAACGTCTTGCTAGTATGTATGTGAATGAGATTGTAAGGTTGCATGGCATGCCAGTATCCATAGTTTCAGATTGTGACCCAAGATTCACTTCAAGATTTTGGGTTAGCTTGCAAAAAGCTATAGGCACGGATTTACAATTTAGTTCAGCTTACCATCCTCAAACGGACGGAAAATCAGAGAAGACTATTCAAACTCTTGAAGATCTATTAAGACTTTATGTCCTAGACTTCAAAGGCAGTTGGGATAAGTACCTACCATTGGTGGAATTCTCCTATAATAACAGTTATCAGGCAAGTATAGGTGTGGCTCCCTTTGAAGCATTGTATGAACGAAAGTGTCGCTCTCCAGTATGCTGGGATGAGGTGGGAGAAGCAAAATTGTTGGGACCCGAGTTGGTACGTATGACTACAGAGAAGATCCAAACGATTCGACAACGTATACAAATGGCACAGGATCGACAAAAGAGTTATGTGGATCTTCATCAAAAGGACGTGGAATTTGACATTGGGGATCATGTATTATTACGTGTAGCTCCATGGAAAGGAGTTACAAGATTTGGGAAGAGAGGAAAGCTCAATCCACTATTTATTGGTCCATTTCAGATTCTTGACCGAGTAGGAAATGTGGCCTATAGACTCGCGTTACCTCCAAGTATGTCTCGTGTTCATAACGTTTTTCACATATCTATGCTTCGTAAATATGTGAAAGACCCGAACCACGTTATTGAGTTAGAACCGGACGAGATAGCCGAAGACTTAACGTACGAAGAGGTACCTGTCAAGATCTTGGATAGGAAGGAGCATGTCCTACGCACGAAGATCTTACCACAAGTTAAAGTTTTGTGGAGAAACCATGCTATTGAGAAAATGACCTGAGAGTTGGAAACAGAAATGAAAGCGAGATATCCTCATCTTTTCGAAACACCAAGTACGTATGTCAATTTCGAGGACGAAATTTCATAAGGAGGGGAGGTTGTAAGACCCCAAATTATTAATAAATGAAATTTAATTTCCTCTATTTATTATTCTGAAATAGTAAGGGTTGATTTGATTAATGTGGTTAGTTATGGGTAAAATGCACAAATATTTTAAATAAGCAAGTGGTTATAAAATATTCATTGTTGTCGGAGAATATTCGCTTGGTCGTGGAATATTCTTACTGTCGGAGAATATTCGTACGACGGTGCAGTCTTTTGTGGGCCCCATAACGGAAAGCGATTGGATGAAGAAAATGACAAAAATAAGTTGTTTATAAATAACGGCGTAGTTGTTACCGTTAATACTGTTGGAATACCCGGTGGTTAAAACACGGTAATACGCGTTGTTGCATAGTAGCACACGGTATTGCACTAATTATTGATTCTTACGTAAGAAGGCACTACTCAATAATTGTTACAGTAATTACTGTTCAATATTGTATTTTATTGATTCAATAATTGCTGCGTTGATATTTTATATTACTGTTGTTTTAATAATTGTCACTATACAGTATTTTCTATTATCGGAGCAATAATTCATATTATCTGAATAATATTATTAGATAACATTATTGGTAATGTCTAGAAAGTTCTGTCAAAGGAGAGGTTTGGTCATCTAATTGCGCGCCAGTAAGGAGAGATCCTTATTGGAAAGCTCCCTCTTTCCTGGGAACGACCTGGTTGCCAGTACTGTGGTTCTATAATATTATTTGTGTATAATTAATTATTAATTTATATGATGAGGAAAATAGTGATTTTATGTGGATATAGTGGAGAAAATTTTTAATGTGACAATTGTTGAAAATTAATATTTTATCTTTTTCTGATAAAATAATTCATTTAAATATATTATTTTAATAATATATTGATGGTGGTATTTTTACAATAAATGTGGGATATATGAGTATATGAGGAGGAAGAGAATTTTGGTGGAATTAAATGATTAACACATGTTTTGTGTGTTGGTGGACACAATTCTTGACCGAAAATTTATTATTGACTGTAAAATCGCCCGTTTACGAATTTCGGTCAATTTTTGTTTGGAATTTGGAAAAATTTTCTTCTGCAAAGTTGTAGAGAATTGAATTTCCTATAAAAACACGCGAGATTCGAATTTTTTGATAAAAGGGCTATTTATTATGAATTATTGAAGTTTCGAAGTTCTGAAATAATTGATTTTTGAAAGTTTTAATTAGTTTTTTCAAAGAAAACGTTTTTTTTTTGTTTTGTGGGCTACAACATGTGCATAATGAGCTGTGTTCAGATGGTCTTGAGGTGGGCTTGAAAATTATATATATATATATATTAATATTATATTAAATTTTCTGCTTTGGTGTTCTAAGCATTTTCCTATAAATAGGGTGCTTAGGTTAGAATTGAAAATCACACCAGAAACACAAGTTTCTCTCTATTTCTCCCTCTCTATATCGAGCGTATTCTTGTGAATATTTGATACTTTGAGTGTTGCTATGCGGTGCAAGTTTCCTTCAGCACTATATCTAGTATTCCAGTCAGAAGTACCGTCTTTCCGAGGTAAGGGATGTTATTTCTTCTTAAATGATATTATTTTCTTCAATATCATTATGCCGAAGTATTGATCTGAACTTTTTATCAAATTTGGAACTTTTCATGTCGGGGTTACTATTCATGAGTTACTATTCACGAGATACTATTCACCAAAAAATAAAATTTTCTTCTTTTCGTCTAAAATATCTATTCTGGATACTAGATTTGATTGTATCCATGTTTTGATCATTCTTGAATTTTACTCTACTATGATTATTTATGAGGTATTTTTGGACATGGAATAGCTGAAATACGAATCCTTAATATTTATTATTTTGTTTCACTGGATTCGTTTCCTTTAAAATATTTTTCATCATCCTCAGTCTTAAATGATGATATAACTGAATATCTTTGGCCTGTAGTGCAAAGATTAATGATTTCTGATGAATATCTTTGACCCGTAGTGCAAAGATGAACAGGTGTTGAGGTGAACATGACCAACTGATGAATATCTTTGGCCTGTAGTGCAAAGATGACTATTTGATTCAAGATATTTATTGATTGATGTTACAGGGATAAAATGTTGATGATGGGCTTTTAAATTCATAGATAATCGTAGATTTCATTCTCCACGTAACTCTTCAATGAATTATTATTTTCCGCTGCGAATATTGATTTAAAAGTTGTTGTCTATTGTATTCTATTAGATTTTTTCCTGTTGAAGACTAAGGATAATTTGTTGTATATTATCTTAGTCATAATATTCTTTACTGGGCTAGTTGAGCTCACCCTTTTTCTTGTTGTTCCATTTTTCTTCTCAGGAGGCGAGAATGTAGCGAGTACTAGTCGGGGTGTGGAATGATGGTTCAAGACAGTTGTTTTAGTAGTCCTCACTATTTTGTAAAATAGTGTATCATTAAGTATAATGAGGACTTAATTGAGTATGAATACTGTCTAGATGACAATATTTGTATTTAAACTCACAGTATATGTGTTGTCGTATTTTGCACGACAATTGTAATAATAAAGTTGTAGTTATTTTCTGTACCATGTATTTGGTGACTCAGAATGGGTTGGATGGATTGGACCTATTTTGGGGGCGTCACAGTAACAGGTATACAACACAGCGTATTACAACTTTATTATTACTTCACAGTAATAATTGGATGGATTGCACTAATTATTGATTTTTACGTAAGAAGGCACTACTCAATAATTGTTACAGTAATTACTGTTTAATATTGTATTTTATTGATTCAATAATTGCTGCGTTGATATTTTATATTACTGTTATTTTAATAATTATCACTACAAAGTATTTTCTATTATCGGAACAATAATTCATATTATCTGAATAATATTATTAGATAACATTATTGGCAATGTCTAGAAAGTTCTGTCTAAGGAGAGGTTTGGTCATCTAATTGCGTGCCAGTAAGGAGAGATCCTTATTGAAAAGTCCCCTCTTTCTTGGGAACGGCCTGGTTGCCAGTACTGTGGTTCTGTAATATTATTTGTGTATAATTAATTATTGATTTATATGATAAGGAAAATAGTGGTTTTATGTGGATATAGATGGAGAAAATTTTAATGTGACAATTGTTGAAAATTAATATTTTATCTTTTTCTGATAAAATAATTCATTTAAATATTTTATTTTAATAATATATTGATGGTGGTATTTTTACAATGAATGTGAGATATATGAGTATATAAAGAGGAAGAGTATTTTTGTGGCATTAAATGATTAACACATGTTTTGTGTGTTGGTGGACACAATTCTTGATCGAAAATTTATTATTGACTATAAAATCGCCCGTTTATGAATTTCGGTCAATTTTTGTTTGGAATTTGGAAAAACTTTCTTCTGTAAAGTTGTAGAGAATTGAATTTCCTATAAAAACTCGCGAGATTCGAATTTTCTGATAAAAGGGCTATTTATTATGAATTATTAAAGTTTCGAAGTTTCGAAATAACTGATTTTTGGAAGTTTTAATTAGTTTTTTCAAAGAAAACATTTTTTGTTTGTTTTGTGGGCTACAACATGTGCATAATGAGCTGAGTTCAGATGGTCTTGAGGTGGGCTTGAAAATTATATATATATATATATATATATATATATATATATATATATATATATATTAATATTATATTAAATTTTCTGCTTTGGTGTTCTAAGCATTTTCCTATAAATAGGGTGCTTAGGTTAGAATTAAAAATCACACCAGAAACACATGTTTCTCTCTATTTCTCTCTCTATATCGAGCGTATTCTTGTGAGTATTTGATACTTTGAGTGTTGCTATACGGTACAAGTTTCCTTCAGCACTATATCTAGTATTCCAGTCAGAAGTACCGTCTTTCTGAGGTAAGGGATGTTATTTCTTCTTAAATGATATTATTTTCTTCAATACCATTATGTCGAAGTATTGATCTGAATTTTTTTATCAAATTTGGAACTTTTCATGTCGGGGTTACTATTCATGAGTTACTATTCACGAGTTACTATTCACGAGTTACTATTCACCGAAAAATGAAATTTTCTTCTTTTCGTCCAAAATATCTATTCTGGATACTAGCTTTGATTGTATCCATGTTTTGATCATTCTTGAATTTTACTCCACTATGATTATTTATGAGGTATTTTTGGATATGGAATAGCTGAAATACGAATCCTTAATATTTATTATTTTGTTTCACTGGATTCGTTTCCTTTAAAATATTTTTCATCATCCTCAGTCTTAAATGATGATATAACTGAATATCTTTGGCCTGTAGTGCAAAGATTAATGATTTCTGATGAATATCTTTGGCCCGTAGTGCAAAGATGAACAGGTGTTGAGGTGAACATGACCAACTGATGAATATCTTTGGCCTGTAGTGCAAAGATGACTATTTGATTCAAGATATTTATTGATTGATGTTACAGGGATAAAATGTTGATGATGGGCTTTTAAATTCATAGATAATCGTAGATTTCATTCTCTACGTAACTCTTCTATGAATTATTATTTTTCGCTGCGAATATTGATTTAAAACTTGTTGTCTATTGTATTCTATTAGATTTTTCCCTGTTGGAGGCGTCACCAGCGGGAGTCATAGTTGTTTTCCCTATTGTCTATTGTATTCTATTAGATTTTTCCCTTTGAAGCAGTATTCTAGAATGATATCTAAAATACAGGAGATGAGCAATGGAGAAATCATGATGACAGGGAAGATGGAATCTGAAATGAAAGTAAGGTATTCTCAACTCTTTAAATTACCAGATACATAAATTTCGGGGACGAAATTTTATAAGGAGGGGAGATTGTAAGACCCCGAATTTTATAAAATAAAAGTATTCAATTTTTTTTATAATTACTATTCAGTAAATGGTTAAATTGATAAAAGTTTAAAGTTATGGGTGAAAAGTGAATTTTTTTCAAAATAAGCAAGTGGTTATAAAATAATCATTGTTGTCGGGGAATAATCGTTGGTCGTGGAATATTCTTTCTGTCGGGAAATATTCGTACGACGGCGCAGCCATTTGTGGGCCCCATAATAGAATAACTGTCGGGTGAAGAAAACGACAAATTTGAGTTTTTACAAATAACGGCATAGTTGTTACCGTTAACACTGTTAGAATTCCCGGTGGTTAAAATACAGTAATACGCGTTATTGCACAGTAGCACACAGTATTGCATAGTATTTTTGAAATTATTGATTATTACGTAAGAAGGTACTACTCAATAATTGTTACAGTAATTACTGTTCAATATTTTATTTTATTGATTCAATAATTGTTACGTTGAAATTTTATATTATTGTTGTTCAATAATTGTCACTGCACAGTATTTCCCATTATCAGATCAATAATTCATATTATTTGAATAATATTATTAGATAACATTATTGGCAATGTCTAGAAAGTTCTGTCTAAGGAGAGGTTTGGTCACCTAATTGTGCGCCAGTAAGGAAAAATTTTATTGGAAAGCCCCCTCTTTCTTGGGAACGGTCTGGTTGTCATAAATGTGATTCTGTAATATTATTTGTGAATAATTAATTATTGATTCATATGATAAGGAAATATTTATTTTATGTGGATATAAATGAGGGATATATTTTTGTGGTTAAAAATGAAGGAGTTAATGTTGAGGTGTTTTATCTGTATTTTTGTCAGAACGGAGGTATTGAAAATCAAATTAGGATTTTTAAGATATTTTGCGAGGATTATAATTTTTAATCCGACCGTTGGATCGTGGTAATATTTGGATATGTTATACATATATAAGTTGAGTATATGTCCACAAATTTTGAACCGTTAAAAATGAACGTATGATTTATTATGAATTTTACGAGATGACTGGTTCAGAAATTGTTGAATTTTCGGAGTTAATTATTTTAGTGGAAAATTCTAGAATTGGTGGGCCCCACTCTTGGTTGGTGAAGAAATGTGCTGAGATGTTTATTCAAATATGGTGGGTGGGAATAGTAGCAGGTAAAGCCACCAGGTTACAGGTTAAGTCTGCTTCGGCGTGCTAACATTTTCCTATAAATAGAGGGCTAAGTTAGAATTGAAAATCACACCAGAAATATAAGCTTTCTCTCTTTCTCTCTCTATATTATGAAGCATATTTTGTAAGTATTTAGATACTTTGAGAGTTGTTATTCAGTGCAAGTTTCCTTCAACTTTGCATTCCAGTCAGAAATACTGCACTTTTGAGGTAAGGGATAGTAAGGGATTTTAAGGGTTGTTATATTTTCCAGTTTCATAATTTTTCTGACCTTCAAAAATTCTGAAAAAAATTTGAAATGATATTTTGATGAGTTTTCTTGATTGTGTCCAAAAATGGTGATTTTTGGATGTATAGATTGAGAGTTATGAATTTTATGAGAAAAGACTATTTTAAAAGTAATCACTTATAATTCCTTGTGGTTAACTCCAAAATTGATGAAATTTTTATTGGGAGTACATGTATATGATAGAAGTATACTCTGTAAATTTCAGAATTTTTGGATAAAAGTACAAGTTTTGATAAATGTCTAAATATTCGGCTGTTTTGGCCATATGAAAAATAGTAAATGACTTTTAAAAATTCTGAGAAAAACATATGTTCACTATGGGACTATATTTTGCTAAATCCCAGAAAAAAAATATTTTTAGAACTGATTTGGTATTTTTCATGAAAATGGTCTAGTTATGAGTAAATGAATTAAATATGTTTTGTGAAGTAAGAAAATTAGGAAATAGGATTTTATGGCTTGAGAATCCTATATAAGGTATATGCAGATTTTTGATGATAGTTTTGGTTATTGGTAATGAAATCTTATGAGTTTGGCATTTTAGGATGATTAAATGTATTATTTAGTAAAGTGTAAACAATTAAAATAAATTGTTTATAAATTTAAGAAATGTTATTCTTTCAATATCATTATACCGAAATATTGGTATGAATTTTATTGTGGAATTTCTATTTTTTTTATGTTGGGTTTACTATTCATGAGTTACTATTCACGAGTTACTATTCATGAGTTACTATTCACGAGTTACTATTCATGACAAAATTGGTTTCTTTTTCTGACCAAATTATAGTTGAGTTATGAATATTACTCTTGAGATTAAATCTATATGTTGATTATATTGATTTTATTATTATATATAACATTTTTATAACCATGTTGATCAATTCACCTTTACACTTAAGCTAAAGATATTCAGTTATAAATTCAATGGTCATGATCATACCAGTCAACAATTCAACTTTGCACTACTGGCTAAAGAGAACCCATAGTCATGATCATACCAAAAATCTACCCATCTTTACGCTCAAGTCAAAGAGAAATATCATCATTAGGGTTATAAAAATGTTATATATGATAATAAAAAATTAATATGATCAACATATAGGTGGAATTCTCCTACAATAACAGTTATCAGGCAAGTATAGGTGTGGCTCCATTTGAAGCATTGTATGGACGAAAGTGTCGCTCTCCAGTATGCTGGGATGAGGTGGGAGAAGCAACATTGTTGGGACCCGAGTTGGTACGTATGACTACAGAGAAGATCCAAACGATTCGACAACGTATACAAATGGCACAGGATCGACAAAAGAGTTATGTGGATCTTCATCGAAAGGACGTGGAATTTGACATTGGGGATCATGTATTATTACGTGTAGCTCCATGGAAAGGAGTTACAAGATTTGGGAAGAGAGGAAAGCTCAATCCACGATTTATTGGTCCATTTCAGATTCTTGACCGAGTAGAAAATGTGGCCTATAGACTCGCGTTACCTCCAAGTATGTCTCGTGTTCATAACTTTTTCACATATCTATGCTTCGTAAATATGTGAAAGACCCGAACCACGTTATTGAGTTAGAACCGGACGAGATAGCCGAAGACTTAACGTACGAGGAGGTACCTGTCAAGATCTTGGATAGGAAGGAGCATGTCCTACGCACGAAGGTCATACCACAAGTTAAAATTTTGTGGAGAAACCATGCTATTGAGAAAATGACCTGGGAGTTGGAAACGAAAATGAAAACGAGGTATCCTCATCCTTTCAAAACACCAGGTACGTATGTCAATTTCGAGGACGAAATTTCATAAGGAGTGGAGGTTGTAAGACCCCAAATTATTAATAAATGAAATTTAATTTCCTCTATTTATTATTATGAAATAGTAAGGGTTGACTTGATTAATGTGGTTAGTTATGGGTAAAATGCGCAAATATTTTAAATAAGTAAGTGGTTATAAAATATTCATTGTTGTCGGGGAATATTCGCTTGGTCGTGGAATATTCTTACTGTCGGAGAATATTCGTACAACGGCGCAGTCTTTTGTGGGCCCCATAACGGAAAGCGATTGGATGAAGAAAACAACAGAAACAAGTTGTTTATAAATAACGGCGTAGTTGTTACCGTTAATACTGTTGGAATACACGGTGGTTAAAACACAGTAATACGCGTTGTTGCACAGTAGCACACGGTATTGCACCAATTATTGATTCTTACGTAAGAAGGCACTACTTAATAATTGTTACAGTAATTACTGTTCAATATTGTATTTTATTAATTCAATAATTGCTGCGTTGATATTTTATATTACTGTTGTTTTAATAATTGTCACTACACAGTATTTTCTATTATCGGAACAATAATTCGTATTATCTGAATAATATTATTAGATAACATTATTGGCAATGTCTAGAAAGTTCTGTCTAAGGAGATGTTTGGTCATCTAATTATGCGCCAGTAAGGAGAGATCCTTATTGGAAAGCCCCCTCTTTCCTGAGAACGGCCTGGTTGTCAGTACTGTGGTTCTGTAATATTATTTGTGTATAATTAATTATTGATTTATATGATGAGGAAAATAGTGATTTTATGTGAATATAGATGGAGAAAATTTTTAATGTGACAATTGTTGAAAATTAATATTTTATCTTTTTCTGATAAAATAATTCATTTAAATATATTATTTTAATAATATATTGATGGTGGTATTTTTACAATAAATGTGAGATATATGAGTATATGAGGAGGAATAGTATTTTTGTGGCATTAAATGATTAACACATGTTTTGTGTGTTGGTGGACACAATTCTTGACCGAAAATTTATTATTAACTGTAAAATCGCCCGTTTATGAATTTTGGTCAATTTCTGTTTAGAATTTGGAAAAACTTTCTTCTGTAAAGTTGTAGAGAATTGAATTTCCTATAAAAACTTGCGAGATTCAAATTTTCTGACAAAATGGCTATTTATTATGAATTATTGAAGTTTCGAAGTTTCGAAATAATTGATTTTTGGGAGTTTTAGTTAATTATTTTGAGAAAAACATTTTTTTTATTTTTTTGGACATCATAAACATGTGCAAGGTGGCTGATTTTAGATTTTCTATGGTGGGCTTGAATAATATATATATATATATATATATATATATATATATATTATATTATATTCAATTTTCTGCTTTGGTGTTCTAAGCATTTTTCTATAAATAAGGTACTTAGGTTAGAATTGAAAATCACACCAGAAACACAAGTTTTTCTCTCTTTCTCTCTCTATATTAGTGAGCGTATTCTTGTGAGTATTCTAATACTTTGAGTATTGCTATACAGTGCAAGTTCAAGTCATAACCTATATCCGGTGTTTCAACTAGAAGTACTGTTTTTGCTGAGGTAAGGGATGTTATTCTATTCGAAAATGATATTATTTCTTCAATATCATTATGCCGAAATATTGGTTGGAAATTTTTATCAAATTTGAAAATTTTTCATGTCGGGGTTACTATTCATGAGTTACTATTCATGAGTTACTATTCACGAGTTACTATTCATGAGTTACTATTTACGAGTTACTATTCGCGAGTACTATTCACGAAGCATAATGATGTTTATTGTGAAATTTCTATCTTTTGGTGTCGGAGTTACTATTCACGTATACGACACTATTCACGTATACGGTACTATTCACGAATACGGCACTATTCACCGAAAAATAAAATTTTCTTCTTTTTGTCCAAAATATCCATTCTAGATACTAGCTTTGATTGTATCCATGTTTTGATCATTCTTGAATTTTACTCCACTATGATTATTTATGAGGTATTTTTGGACATGGAATAGCTGAAATACGAATCCTTAATATTTATTATTTTGTTTCACTGGATTCGTTTCCTTTAAAATATTTTTCATCATCCTCAGTCTTAAATGATGATATAACTGAATATATTTGGCCTGTAGTGCAAAGATTAATGATTTCTGATGAATATCTTTAGCCCGTAGTGCAAAGATGAACAGGTGTTGAGGTGAACATGACCAACTGATGAATATCTTTGGCCTGTAGTGCAAAGATGACTATTTGATTCAAGATATTTATTGATTGATGTTACAGGGATAAAATGTTGATGATGAGCTTTTAAATTCATAGATAATCGTAGATTTCATTCTCTACGTAACTCTTCTATGAATTATTATTTTTCGCTGCGAATATTGATTTAAAAGTTGTTGTCTATTGTATTCTATTAGATTTTTCCCTGTTGAAGACTAATGATAATTTGTTGTATATTATCTTAGTCATAATATTCTTTACTGGGCTAGTTGAGCTCACCCTTTTTCTTGTTGTTCTATTTTTCTTCTCAGGAGACGAGAATGTAGCGAGTACTAGTTGGGGTGTGGAATGATGGTTCAAGACAGTTGTTTTAGTTGTCCTCACTATTTTGTAAAATAGTGTATCAATAAGTATAATGAGGACTTAATTGAGTATGAATACTGTCTAGATGACAATATTTGTATTTAAACACAGTATATGTGTTGTCGTATTTTGCACGACAATTGTAATAATAAAGTTGTAGTTATTTTCTGTACCATGTATTTGGCGACTCAGAATGGGTTGGATGGATTGGAATTATTTTGGGGGCGTCACAGTTGGTATCAGAGCTTAGGGATATGATCTCTGGCGGAGATCGGAGAATAGAACTAGGAGAGGAGAGACGAGTAAATCCTTCGCTAGTGTGTCCTACCTAAGCTTATTTGTTGGTCGGTCATAATATAGGGATATTATGTGATTTGTTAATTTGTTAAATTAACCCTTGTTTATGGCAGTATTTGAGAATGTCGACTGAGAATGTTAACAGTGGAGTAAATGAAATCGTGGAGACGCCTGTACTCACCAACGACGAGAACGTGCAACAGGTTGGCAATGTTCCTCCTGTGAACAACACCACTGAGCAGACGATGAACGATGAGATGTTTAGAAGTTTTTTGTGGTTCATGCAAAACCAGACGAAGGAGATTCCTGTTCAAAATATAGGAAGAAACAATGGCAACGCACAGCTGGTCACAGCCAAGCAGTTTAAAGAGTTGGGACCACCAGAATTTAAAGGAAAGCCGGATCCGATCATGGCAGAAACGTGGGTCAAGTAAATTACCAAGATATTCGATGTCTTGGGATGCACGGAGGAACAGAAGGTTCCATTCGCTACCTTTATGTTCCGTGGCGAGGCAGACTACTGGTGGGAGTCTGTGAAACGTACCCATCCAGCCGCACTCAGCATGTCTTGGGAGACATTTCAGAAACTCTTCAACGAAAAATACTTTCCTGAAAGTATTCGCCATATGAAGGAGGTAGAGTTTATTAGACTGGAGCAGAATAACATGACGGTGTCCCAGTACGAGGCGAAGTTTACAGAGTTGTCCAGATTTGCACCTCATTTGGTGGAGAATGAGGAACGTATGACGCGGATGTTTCTGAGAGGTTTGAAACCCGGCATACGTCAATATCTCATTTCTCATAAATTTTCTCTCTATTCAGATGTCGTTAACAGGGCTCAATTATTAGAGCGAGATAACGAGTACGGTCAACAGAGGGACCACAACCAGGATCATATCGGTGACAACAGTCATCAGAACAATGATAACCAGCGGAGAAAGAAAAATACAGATAAGAACGGCAACCACTCTGGTGGTAATCGTGGCTATGAAAATAGAAGAAGCGAGTCGGGAGGAGATTTTAAAAAGAGGAGATTCAACAATGACAATACGAAGACGTCAGCACCAGCAGCAACTGGTTCCAAGGGAGGAGAACGACCACCGGTCATATGCTATAAGTGCGGAAAAGAAGGACATATCAGCCCAAACTGCCCACAACAGTTTAAGGTATGTTATAACTGTGGAAAGGAAGGACATATCGCTCGAGATTGCACTGTAGCGAAACCAAGTCCAGCGGGGATGGTGACTCAAAAGGCTGTCCCAGAAAAGTCAAAGTCAACGGTTCCTGGAAGAGCGTTTTTCGTGACTGGTCAGAATGCGAGGAACCCGAACGAAGTTAGTACGGGCTAGTTAGCACGTATTTTTGTGGCATTAAATGATTAACACATGTTTTGTGTGTTGGTGGACACAATTCTTAACCGAAAATTTATTATTGACTGTAAAATCGCCCGTTTATGAATTTCGGTCAATTTTTATTTGGAATTTGGAAACACTTTCTTCTGTAAAGTTGTAGAGAATTGAATTTCCTATAAAAACTTGCGAGATTCAAATTTTCTGATAAAAGGGCTATTTATTATTAATTATTGAAATTCTGAAGTTCCGAAATAATTGATTTTTGGAAGTTTTAATTAGTTTTTTCAAAGAAAACGTTTTTTGTTTGTTTTTTGGGCTACAACATGTGCATAATGAGCTGAGTTCAGATGGTCTTAAGGTGGGCTTGATATATATATATATATATATATATATATATATATATATATATATATATTAAATTTTCTGCTTTGGTGTTCTAAGCATTTTCCTATAAATAGGGTGCTTAGGTTAGAATTGAAAATCACACCAGAAACACAAGTTTCTCTCTATTTCTCTCTCTATATCGAGCGTATTCTTGTGAGTATTTGATACTTTGAGCGTTGCTATACGGTGCAAGTTTCCTTCAGCACTATATCTAGTATTCCAGTCAGAAGTACCGTCTTTCCGAGGTAAGGGATGTTATTTCTTCTTAAATGATATTATTTTCTTCAATATCATTATGCCGAAGTATTGATCTGAACTTTTTATCAAATTTGGAACTTTTCATGTCGGGGTTACTATTCACGAGTTACTATTCACCAAAAAATGAAATTTTCTTCTTTTCGTCCAAAATATCTATTCTGGATACTAGCTTTGATTGTATCCATGTTTTGATCATTCTTGAATTTTACTCCACTATGATTATTTATGAGGTATTTTTGGACATGGAATAGCTGAAATACGAATCCTTAATATTTATTATTTTATTTCACTGGATTCGTTTCCTTTAAAATATTTTTCATCATCCTCAGTCTTAAATGATGATATAACTGAATATCTTTGGCCTGTAGTACAAAGATTAATGATTTCTGATGAATATCTTTGGCCCGCAGTGCAAAGATGAACAGGTGTTGAGGTGAACATGACCAACTGATGAATATCTTTGGCCTATATTGCAAAGATGACTATTTGATTCAAGATATTTATTGATTGATGTTACAGGGCTAAAATATTGATGATGAGCTTTTAAATTCATAGATAATCGTAGATTTCATTCTCTACGTAACTCTTCTATTAATTATTATTTTCCGCTGCGAATATTGATTTAAAAGTTGTTGTCTATTGTATTCTATTAGATTTTTCCCTGTTGAAGACTAAGGATAATTTGTTGTATATTATCTTAGTCATAATATTCTTTACTGGGCTAGTTGAGCTCACCCTTTTTCTTGTTGTTCCATTTTTCTTCTCAGGAGGCGAGAATGTAGCGAGTACTAGTCGGGGTGTAGAATGATGGTTCAAGACAGTTGTTTTAGTAGTCCTCACTATTTTATAAAATAGTGTATCAATAAGTATAATGAGGACTTAATTGAGTATGAATACTGTCTAGATGATAATATTTGTATTTAAACTCACAGTATATGTGTTGTCGTATTTTGCACGACAATTGTAATAATAAAGTTGTAGTTATTTTCTGTACCATGTATTTGGCGATTCAGAATGGGTTGGATGGATTGGAATTATTTTGGGGGCGTCACAGTAATAGTAAACCCGACATCTTGTATGATAGTGGTAAAACACCCTTCCAACGTTGGGTACACCTTACCCTATTGGATTCACCAAATAAAACTACTAAATGAACTTTTCTATACTGCTTCGGGAGAACCTCCACAGCTAGAGACTATCGTTCTATTTTTCTGTTACCCTCGCTCGACCCAGCTACACTATTATTACCTGAAAGGAATTGTGAAGCAAAAGGGTGAGCACAACTAGCTCAGTAAAGAATGTTATGACTAAAGATAATTTAAAAGTGTGAGTGTAAATACAAATATTGTCATCTAGACAATATCCACACTCAAATATGTCCTCATTATAATTATTGGTACAATATTTTACAAAAAAATAGTGAGGACTACTAAAACAACTTCCTAGAACCTTCATTCCATACCCCGACTAGTACTTGCTACATTCTCGCCTCCTGAGAAGAAAATGGAACAACAAGGAAAAGGGTGAGCTCAACTAGCCCAGTAAAGAATATTATGACTAAGATAATATACAACAAATTATCGTTAGTCTTCAACAGGAAAAAATTTAATAGAATACAATAGACAAAAAGTTTTAAATCAATATTCACAGCGGAAAATAATAATTCATAGAAGAGTTACGTAGAGAATGAAATCTACGATTATCTATGAATTTAAAAGCCCATCATCAACATTTTATCCCTGTAATATCAATCAATAAATATCTTGAATCAAATAGTCATCTTTGCACTACAGGCTAAAGATATTCATCAGTTGGTCATGTTCACCTCAACACCTGTTCATCTTTGCACTACGGGCCAAAGATATTCATCAGAAATCATTCATCTTTGCACTACAGGCCAAAGATATTCAGTTATATCACCATTTAAGACTGAGGATGATGAAAAATATTTTAAAGGAAACGAATCCAGTGAAACAAAATAATAAATATTAAGGATTCGTATTTCAGCTATTCCATGTCCAAAAATACCTCATAAATAATCATAGTGGAGTAAAATTCAAGAATGATCAATACATGGATACAATCAAAGCTAGTATCCAGAATGGATATTTTGGACAAAAAGAAGAAAATTTTATTTTTTGGTGAATAGTGTCGTATTCATGAATAGTACCGTATACGTGAATAGTGCCGTATACGTGAATAGTAACTCCGACACCAAAAGATAGAAATTTCATAAAAAAATATCATTATGCTTCGTGAATAGTAACTCGTGAATAGTAACTCATGAATAGTAACTCGTGAATAGTATCATGAATAGTAACCCCGACATGAAAAAGTTCTAAATTTGATAAAAATTTCCAACCAATATTTCGGCATAATGATATTGAAGAAATAATATCATTTTCGAATAGAATAATATCCCTTACCTCGGAAAGACGGTACTTCTGACTGGAATACTAGATATAGTGCTGAAGGAAACTTGCACCGTATAGCAACACTCAAAGTATCAAATACTCACAAAATATACTTCATAATATAGAGAGAGAAAGAGAGAAAGCTTATATTTCTGGTGTGATTTTCAATTCTAACTTAGCCCTCTATTTATAGGAAAATGATAGCACGCCGAAGTAGACTTAACCTGCAACCTGATGGTTTTACCTGCTACTATTCCCACCCACCACATTTGAATAAAAATCTCAGCACATTTCTTCACCAACCAAGAGTGGGGCCCACCAATTCTAGAATTTTCCACCAAAATGATTAACTCCGAAAATTCAATAATTTCTGAACCAGTCATTTCGCAAAATTCATAACAAATCATACGTTCATTTTTAACGGTTCAAAATTTGTACACATATACTCAACTTATATATGTATAATATATCCAAATATTACCATGATCCAACGGTCGGATTAAAAATTATAACCCCCGCAAAATATCTCAAAAATCCTGATTTTTAATACCTCCATTCCGACAAAAATACTGATAAAAATCTCAACATTAACTCCTTCATGTTTAACCACAAAAATATATCCTTCATTTATATCCACATAAAATAAATATTTCCTTATCATATGAATCAATAATTAATTATTCATAAATAATATTACAGAATCACATTTATGACAACCAAGCCATTCCCAGGAAAGAGGGGGCTTTTCAATAAGGATTTCTCCTTATTGGCGCGCAATTAGATAACCAAACCTCTCCTTAGACAGAATTTTCTAGACATTGCCAATAATGCTATCTAATAATATTATTCAAATAATATGAATTTTTGATCTGATAATGGAGATTATGTGCATCAACAATTATTGAAACAACAATAATATAAAATATCAACGCAGCAATTATTGAATCAATAAAATAAAATATTGAACAGTAATTACTGTGACAATTATTCAGTAGTGTCTTCTTACGTAAGAATCAATAATTGGTGCAATACCATGTGCTACTGTGCAACTACGCGTATTACTGTATTTTAACCACCAGGTATTCCAACAGTGTTAACGGTAACAACTACGCCGTTATTTGTAAAAACTCAAATTTGTCGTTTTCTTCATCCTACAGTTATTCTGTTATGGGGCCCACAAATGGCTGCGCTGTCGTACGAATATTCTCCAACAGAAAGAATATTCCACGACCAAACGAATATTCTCCGACAATAATGATTATTTTATAACCACTTGTTTATTTTGAAAAAATTTCACATTTCACCCATAACTTTAATTTTTTTATCAATTTAACCATTTACTGAATTGTAAATATAAGAAAAATTAAAAACTTTTATTTCATAAAATTCGGGGTCTTACAATCTCCCCTCCTTATAAAATTTCGTCCCCGAAATTTACGTACCTGGTATTTTAAAGAGTTGAGAATACCTTCCTTTCATTTCAGATTCCATCTTCCCTGTCATCATAATTTCTCCATTGCTCATCTCCTGTATTTCAAATATCATTCTAGAATACAGCTTCAAAACAAGGGTTAATTTAACAAATTAACATATCACATAATATCCTGATATTATGACTGACCAACAAATAAGCTTAGGTAGGACACACTAGCGAAAGAATTACTCATCTCTCCACTCCTAGTTATATTCTTCGATCTCCGCCAGAGACCATATCCCTAAGCTCTGATACCAACTGTAACGCCCCCAAAACAGGTATACAACACCCATTCTGAGTCGTCAATAACATGGTACAGAAAATAACTACAACTTTATTACAACAATTGTCGTGCAAAATACAACAACACATATGCTGTGAGTTTGGATACAAATATATACCAACTGTTACTCATGTCCCAACCTTGGATAGCACGTCACAATGACACCTTACCTAAAGGTATAGTCAAAAATTGTTTTAGAAATTAGAATCATTGGGAAGTGCTCAAGGAAACCCTCGTACATGGGAGGCCATGCGTCTAGGTTATGATAGATATCATATGGCCACAGAATTATCCTTGGTTGACCCAATAGACCCCAAAGAAAAACAAGAAGTTTACTATCATATTCTTCCCAATAGTGAGTCTTCTCTTGACATATCATTATCTCCACTGTCTCTAATTGAAAATTATACTTCAAACAAACACCAAAATTATATAGGTAGTGCTCGTAAAGATACTCGGCAAGTGGATGAGCACAACCCTGTCTTATAATGACACGAAGTTGTATGTCATTAGACATCTTGTATGATAGTGACAAAACACCCTTCCAACGTTGGGTTCGCTTCACCTTAGATGATTCACCAAATATAACTACTAAATGATGACCACCGTTCTATTTTCCTGTTACCCCAGCTCGACCCAGCTACACTCTTATTACCTGAAAGGAATTGTGAAACAGAAGGGTGAGCACAACTAGCCCAGTAAAGAATATCGTGACTAAAGATAAATAAGTTATCAATAGCCTTCAACAGAATTAAATCAGAGATTTAGAACATATGGTAGATGATAAAAATTTCAACCATAGTTACAGCGGAACGAGCAATCCATTAGAAGAGTCAAATAGACTATAAAGTCTATTATCTTCTCTATGTTAAAAATCCACCAATAATGTTTTATCCCTGTAACATCACACAACAGTTCCTTTCCACAATCATATGAATAACTTATAATCATAATTGTGATTCTAAATTTTTCTTCGCACCCAGGACGAAGAATATTTTCATCACCTGTCTTTACCTGAAATATCAAAGATCATGGTTATACCAAATCACAGTTCCTGTTCATAATCATGCTAATAATTCCATCTTCGCACTACGGCCAAAGATATTCATCAACAAACCATCTTTGCACTACGGGCCAGAGATATTCAACAACAGTTCATCTTCGCACTACAGGTCAAAGATATTCATCAATAATTCATCTTTGTACTACAGGCCAAAGATATTCTTCAACAGTTCATATTTGCACTATAGGCCAAATATATTCATATCTCAAAGAAATATATAATCATTTCAAAATTTATATAAACAATAATTATAACCATGTTGATCATTTCACCATTGCTCTTAAGCTTAAGATATTCAATTATAAATTCAATGGTCATGATCATACCAGTCACAATTTAACTTTGCACTACAGGCCAAAGAGAACCCTAGTCATGATCATACCAAAAATCTACCTATCTTTACACTCAAGTCAAAGTGAAATATCATCATTAGTGTTATAAAAATATTATATATGATAATGAAATCAATATAATCAACATATAGATTTAATCTCAAGAGTAATATTCATAACTCAACTATAATTTGGTCAGAAAAAGAAACTAATTTTGTCATGAATAGTAACTCGTGAATAGTAACTCATGAATAGTAAATCTGACACAAAAAGGTAGAAATTCTACAATAAAATTCATACCATTATTTCGGTATAATGATATTGAAAGAATAACATTTCTTAAATTTATAAATAATTTATTTTAATTGTTTACACTTTACTAAATAATGCATTTAATCATCTTAAAATACCAAACTCATAAGATTTCATTACCAATAACTAAAAACCCTCATCAAAAATCTGCATATACCTCATATAGGATTCTCAAGCCATAAAATCCTATTTTTCAATTTTCTTACTTCACATAACATATTTAATTCATTTTCTCATAACTAGTCTATTTTCATGAAAAATATCAAATCAGTTCTAAAAATATTTCTTTTCTGGAATTTAGCAGAATATAGTCCCATATTGAACATATATTTTTCTCAGAATTTTTAAAACTCATTTACTATTTTTCATATGGCTAAAACCGTCGAATATTTAGACATTTATCATAAATTGTACTTTTATCCAAAAATTCCGAAATTCACAGAGTACCCTGATATTATATAGATATACTTCCAATAAAAATTTCATCAATTTTGGAGTTAACCACAAGGAGTTATAAGCGGTTACTTTTAAAATAGTCTTTTCCCGTAAAATTCATAACTCTTAATCTATACATCCAAAAATCACCATTTTTGGACACAATCAATAAAACTTTCCTCATCATATAAATCAATAATTAATTATACACAAATAATATTACAGAATCACAGTACTGATAACCAGGCCGTTCCCAGGAAAGAGGGGGCTTTCCAATAAGGATCTCTCCTTACTGGCACGCAATTAGATGACCAAACCTCTCCTTAGACAGAACTTTCTAGACATTGCCAATAATGTTATCTAATAATATTATTCAGATAATATGAATTATTGTTCCGATACTAGAAAATACTGTGTAGTGACAATTATTAAAACAACAGTAATATAAAATATCAACGCATCAATTATTGAATCAATAAAATACAATATTGAACAGTAATTACTGTAACAATTATTGAGTAGTGCCTTCTTACGTAAAAATCAATAATTGGTGCAATACCGTGTGCTACTGTGTAACAACGCGTATTACTGTATTTTAACCACCGGGTATTCCAAAAGTATTAACGGTAACAACTACGTCGTTATGTATAAACAACTTGTTTTTGTCGTTTTCTTCATCCAATCGCTTTTCGTTATGGGGCCCACAAAAGACTGCGCCGTCGTACGAATATTCTCCGACAGTAAGAATATTCCACGACCAAGCGAATATTCCCCGATAACTGACCACATTAATCAAATCAACCCTTACTATTTCAGAATAATAAATAGAGGAAATTAAATTTCATTTATTAATAATTTGGGGTCTTACAATCTCCCCTCCTTATGAAATTTCGTCCTCGAAATTGACATACGTACCTGGTGTTTCGAAAGGATGAGGATACCTCGCTTTCATTTTCGTTTCCAACTCCCAGGTCATTTCCTCAATAGCATGGTTTTTCCACAAAACTTTAACTTGTGGTATGACCTTCGTGCGTAGGACATGCTCCTTCCTATCCAAGATCTTGACAGGTACCTCCTCGTACGTTAAGTCTTCGGATATCTCGTCTGGTTCTAACTCAATAATGTGGTTCGGGTCTTTAACATATTTACGAAGCATAGATATGTGAAAAATATTATGAACACGAGACATGCTTGGAGGTAACGCGAGTCTATAGGCCACATTTCCTACTCGTTCAAAAATCTGAAATGGACCAATAAATCGTGGATTGAGCTTTCCTCTCTTTCCAAATCTTGTAACTCCTTTCCATGGAACTACACGTAATAATACATGATCCCCAATGTCAAATTTTTCATCCTTTCGATGAAGATCCACATAACTCTTTTGTCGATCCTGTGCCATTTGTATACGTTGTCGAATCGTTTGGATCTTCTCTGTAGTCATTCGTACCAACTCTGGTCCCAACAACGTTGCTTCTCCCACCTCATCCCAACATATTGGAGAGTGACACTTTCGTCCATACAATGCTTCAAAGGGAGCCACACCTATACTTGCCTGATAACTGTTGTTGTAGGAGAATTCCACCAATGGTAGGTACTTATCCCAACTTCCTTTGAAATCTAGGACACAAAGTCTTAATAGATCTTCAAGAGTTTGAATAGTCCTCTCTGATTGCCCGTCCGTTTGAGGATGGTAAGCCAAACTAAATCGTAAATCCGTGCCCATAGCTTTTTGCAAGCTAACCCAAAATCTTGAAGTGAATCTTGGGTCACGATCCGAAACTATGGATACTGGCATGCCATGCAACCTCACAATCTCATTCACGTACATACTAGAAAGACGTTCAAGGGAATAAGTCTCCCGTATCGGAAAGAAATGAGCAGACTTGGTTAATCTATCAACAATAACCCAAATAGCATTTATGCCTTGAGAAACCGTGGGAATACCCGTAATAAAATCCATGGTAATGTGTTCCCACTTCCATTTTGGAATCTCAAGTGGTTGCAATGGACCCTTTGGTACTTGATGCTCCGCCTTTACACGTTGACAAGTTAAACACCTCGAGATAAACTTTGCAATCTCTCTCTTCATATTGTTCCACCAAAATGTATGTCGAAGATCACGATACATTTTAGTACTTCCAGGATGGATTGCAAATGGTGTATTGTGTGCCTCCATCATGATCTTGTACTTCAAATCAGAATCGTTAGGAACACAAAGTCTGGAGTGGACTCGAAGTATTCCTTCTTCATCGATTCTTGCTTCTGGAATAACACCTTCTTGCACTTTCTTCTTCATACGCATCAGCTCCGGGTCTGTAGCTTGAGCAACTTTAACTTTATCGATTAAAGTTGGTTCTACGCGTATACTTGACATCATCGCACTCATTCCTGCATATGATCTTCTACTCAATGCGTCAGCTACCGTTCACATTTTCAGGATGGTATTGGATGGTATGATCGAAATCTTTCAACAGCTCGAGCCAACGTCGGTGTCGCATGTTAAATTCTTGGAAGCTCTTCTCGCATTCCTCGGTCCATTCGAAGTTTGTATCTTGTCGAGTCAGTTGAGTTAACGGAGTAGCGATTCGAGAACTCCTTCCACGAATCTCCGATAGTAACCAGCTAAGCCTAGAAAGCTACGTATTTTGATTACTGACTTAGGTTTGCTCTCAACTGTGACTCATATCCCAATCTTGGATAGCACGTCACAATGACACCTATCAGTTTACTATCGCACGAATATGGAGTCCCCTACAAAGAGTCTGGCTTCAGTGCATTCCACAAAAGAAGTCACCAGATAGAGGCTCGGGTACAAACTTCTACAGTTAGGTTTTTAACTCCTGAAGTTCAATAGGAGCCATTCGATATGAGATTTTAGAAGTGAGTTTTGTACCAGATTCAAAGATGATACAAAATTCAATATCATGCGTAGGCCAAGAAATTCTTCAGGAAATACGTCAGGGATTTTACTAACAATAGAAATATCATTCAATTCTGACGTATTTTTGTTCAAGGCCATGACATGGCTAAGAAAGCTTGACATCCATTTTTCAATAAACGAATGGCTTTATGACTTGATATGAAAGAGTTTGACTTCAATGGTTTGGTTGCTTGAATTCGAATAACAGGTTGCTTAGGAATATGAAAACTAACAACCTTACGAAAGCAATCAATTTTGGCATGATGAGTAGTTAACCAATTAATCCCTAAAATTACGTCAAATGCAAGTATCTTTAAAAAAATAAGGTCAACAGGTAATGTGATGGTGCCAACTTGGATCAAACAAGATTTATAAATAGTTGATGCAACGAAAGTTTCTCCTAACGGAGTTTCAACAGATAAGTCAAAGTCTAATTTTCTCCGAAGTCAAGTTTAAACGTTGAGTATAAGCAGGAGAGATAAATGAATGGGTAGAACCGGTATCTAATAAGGTATAGACTTCGCAAAAATTTATAATTAACTAACCCGTGCTAACTTCGTTCGGGTTTCTCGCATTCTGACCAGTCACGAAAAACGCTCTTCCAGGAACCGTTGACTTTGACTTTTCTGGGACAGCCTTTTGAGTCACCATCCCCGCTGGACTTGGTTTCGCTACAGTGCAATCTCGAGCGATATGTCCTTCCTTTCCACAGTTATAACATACCTTAAACTGTTGTGGGAAGTTTGGGCTGATATGTCCTTCTTTTTCGCACTTATAGCATATGACCGGTAGTCGTTCTCCTCCCTTGGAACCAGTTGCTGCTGGTGCTGACGTCTTCGTATTGTCATTGTTGAATCTCCACTTTTTAAAATCTCCTCCCGACTCGCTTCTTCTATTTTCATAGCCACGATTACCACCAGAGTGGTTGTCGTTCTTGTCTGTATTTTTCTTTCTCCGCTGGTTATCATTGTTCTGATGACTGCTGTCACCGGTATGATCCTGGTTGTGGTCCCTCGATTGACCATACTCGTTATCTCGCTCTAATAATTGAGCCCTGTTGACAACATCTGAATAGAGAGAAAATTTATGAGAAATGAGATATTGACGTATGCCGGGTTTCAAACCTCTCAGAAACATCCGCGTCATACGTTCCTCATTCTCCACCAAATGAGGTGCAAACCTAGACAACTCTGCAAACTTCGCCTCGTACTGGGACACCGTCATGTTATTCTGCTCCAGTCTAATAAACTCTAGCTCCTTCATATGGCGAATACTTTCAGGAAAGTATTTTTCGTTGAAGAGTTTCTGAAATGTCTCCCAAGACATGCTGAGTGCGGCTGGATGGGTACGCTTTACAGACTCCCACCAGTAGTCTGCCTCGCCACGGAACATAAAGGTGGCGAATGGAACCTTCTGTTCCTCCGTGCATCCCAAGACATCAAATATCTTGGTAATTTGCTTGACCCATGTCTCCGCCTTAATCAGATCCAGCTTTCCCCAGAATTCTGGTGGTCCCAACTCGTTGAACTGCTTGGCTGTGACAAACCGCGCGTTGTTATCATTTACACCTGTATTCTGCACACGAGTCTCCCTCGTCTGATTTTGCATGAGCTGCAAAAAGCTCCTAAACATCCCATCGTTCATCATCTGCTCATTGGTGTTATTCACAGGAGGAACATTGCCAGCCTGTTGCACGTTCTCCTCGTTGGTGAGCACATGTGTCTCCACGGTCTCATTTACTCCACTGTTAACATTCTCAGTCGACATTCTCAAATACTGCCATAAAACAAGGGTTAATTTAAGCAATTAACATATCACATAATACCCCTATATTATGACCGACCAACAAATAAGCTTAGGTAGGACACACTAGAGAAGGATTTACTCGTCTCTCCCCTCCTAGTTCTATTCCCCGATCTCCGCCAGAGATCATATCCCTAAGCTCTGATACCAACTGTGACGCCCCCAAAACAGGTATACAACACCCATTCTGAGTCGTCAAAAATATGGTACAGAAAATAACTACAACTTTATTATTACAACAAATTATGGTACAGAAAATAACTAGCCCAGTAAAGAATATTATGACTAAGATAATATACAACAAATTATCATTAGTCTTCAACAGGGAAAAATCTAATAGAATACAATAGACAACAACTTTTAAATCAATATTCGCAGCGAAAAATAATAATTCATAGAAAAGTTACGTAGAGAATGAAATCTACGATTATCTATGAATTTAAAAGCCCATCATCAACATTTTATCCCTGTAATAGCAATCAATAAATATCTTGAATCAAATAGTCATCTTTGCACTACAGGCCAAAGATATTCATCAGTTGGTCATGTTCACCTCAACACCTGTTCATCTTTGCACTACGGGCCAAAGATATTCATCAGAAATCATTCATCTTTGCACTACAGGCCAAAGATATTCAGTTATATCATCATTTAAGACTGAGGATGATGAAAAATATTTTAAAGAAAACGAATCCAGTGAAACAAAATAACAAATATTAAGGATTCGTATTTCAATTTATCCATGTCCAAAAATACCTTATAAATAATCATAGTGAAGTAAAATTTAAGAATGATCAAAATATGGATACAATCAAAGCTAGTATCCAGAACAGATATTTTGGACGAAAAGAAGAAAATTTCATTTTTCGGTGAATAGTAACTCGTGAATAGTAACTCGTGAATAGTAACTCATGAATAGTAACCCCGACATAAAAAGTTCCAAATTTGATAAAAAGTTCAGATCAATACTTCGGCATAATGATATTGAAGAAAATAATATCATTTAAGAAGAAATAACATCCCTTACCTCAGCAAAAACAGTACTTCTAGTTGAAACACCGGATATAGGTTATGACTTGAACTTGCACCGTATAGCAATATTCAAAGTATTAGAATACTCACAAGAATACGCTCACTAATATAGAGAGAGAAAGAGAGAGAAACTTGTGTTTCTGGTGTGATTTTCAATTCTAACCTAAGCACCCTATTTATAGGAAAATGCTTAGAATACCAAAGCAGATATATATATATATATATATATATATATATATATATATATATATATATATATATATATTTTCAAGCCCACCTTAGAAAATCTGAAATCAGCCACCTTGCACATGTTTATGATGTCCAAAAAAATACAAAAAATGTTTTTCTCAAAATAATTAACTAAAACTCCCAAAAATCAATTATTTCGGAATTTTAAAACTTTAATAATTCATAATAAATAGCCCTTTTGTCAGAAAATTCGAATCTCGCGAGTTTTTATAGGAAATTCAATTCTCTACAACTTTGCAGAAGAAAGTTTTTCCAAATTCCAAACAGAAATTGACCGAAATTCACAAACGGGTGATTTTACAGTCAATAATAAATTTTCGGTCAAGAATTGTGTCCACCAACACACAAAACATGTGTTAATCATTTAATGCCACAAAAATACTCTTCCTCCTCATATACTCATATATCCCACATTCATTATAAAAATATCACCATCAATATATTATTAAAATAATATATTTAAATGAATTATTTTATCAAAAAAAGATAAAATATTAATTTTCAACAATTGTCACATTAAAAATTTTCTCCATCTATATCCACATAAAATCAATATTTTCCTCATCATATAAATTAATAATTAATTATACACAAATAATATTACAGAATCACAGTACTGGCAACCAGGCCGTTCCCAGGAAAGAGGGGGCTTTCCAATAAGGATCTCTCCTTACTGGCGCGCAATTAGATGACCAAACCTCTCCTTAGACAGAACTTTCTAGACATTGCCAATAATGTTATCTAATAATATTATTCAGATAATATGAATTATTGTTCCGATAATAGAAAATACTGTGTAGTGACAATTATTAAAACAACAGTAATATAAAATATCAACGCAGTAATTATTGAATCAATAAAATACAATATTGAACAATAATTACTGTAACAATTATTGAGTAGTGCCTTCTTATGTAAAAATCAATAATTGGTGCAATACCGTGTGCTACTGTGTAACAACGCGTATTACTGTGTTTTAACCACCGGGTATTCCAATAGTATTAACGGTAACAACTACGCCGTTATGTATAAACAACTTGTTTTTGTCGTTTTCTTCATCCAATCGCTTTCCGTTATGGGGCCCACAAAAGACTGCGCTGTCGTACGAATATTCTCCGACAGTAAGAATATTCCACGACCAAGCGAATATTCCCCGACAACAATGAATATTTTATAACCACTTGCTTATTTAAAATATTTGCGCATTTTACCCATAACTGACCACATTAATCAAATCAACCCTTACTATTTCAGAATAATAAATAGAGGAAATTAAATTTTATTTATTAATAATTTGGGGTCTTACAATACTGTGACGCCCCCAAAATAGGTCCAATCCATCCAACCCATTCTGAGTCGCCAAATATATGGTACAGAAAATAACTACAACTTTATTATTACAATTGTCGTGCAAAATACAACAACACATATACTGTGAGTTTAAATATAAATATTGTCATCTAGACAGTATTCATACTCAATTAAGTCCTCATTATACTTATTGATACACTATTTTACAAAATAGTGAGGACTACTAAAACAACTGTCTTGAGCCATCATTCCACACCCCGACTAGTACTCGCTACATTCTCGCCTCCTGAGAAGAAAAATGGAACAACAAGAAAAAGGGTGAGCTCAACTAGCCCAGTAAAGAATATTATGACTAAGATAATATACAACAAATTATCATTAGTCTTCAACAGGGAAAAATCTAATAGAATACAATAGACAACAACTTTTAAATCAATATTCGCAGCGAAAAATAATAATTCATAGAAAAGTTACGTAGAGAATGAAATCTACGATTATCTATGAATTTAAAAGTCCATCATCAACATTTTATCCCTGTAATAGCAATCAATAAATATCTTGAATCAAATAGTCATCTTTGCACTACAGGCCAAAGATATTCATCAGTTGGTCATGTTCACCTCAACACCTGTTCATCTTTGCACTACGGGCCAAAGATATTCATCAGAAATCATTCATCTTTGCACTACAGGCCAAAGATATTCAGTTATATCATCATTTAAGACTGAGGATGATGAAAAATATTTTAAAGAAAACGAATCCAGTGAAACAAAATAACAAATATTAAGGATTCGTATTTCAATTTATCCATGTCCAAAAATACCTTATAAATAATCATAGTGAAGTAGAATTCAAGAATGATCAAAACATGGATACAATCAAAGCTAGTATCCAGAATAGATATTTTGGACGAAAAGAATAAAATTTCATTTTTCGGTGAATAGTAACTTGTGAATAATAACTCGTGAATAGTAACTCACGAATAGTAACCCCGACATGAAAAGTTCCAAATTTGATAAAAAGTTCAGATCAATACTTCGGCATAATGATATTGAAGAAAATAATATCATTTAAGAAGAAATAACATCACTTACCTCAGCAAAAACAGTACTTCTAGTTGAAACACCGGATATAGGTTATGACTTGAACTTGCACCGTATAGACATACTCAAAGTATTAGAATACTCACAAGAATACGCTCACTAATATAGAGAGAGAAAGAGAGAGAAACTTGTGTTTCTGGTGTGATTTTTAATTCTAACCTAAGCACCCTATTTATAGGAAAATGCTTAGAACACCAAAGCAGAAAATTTAATATAATAATAATATATATATGTAACCTATCAGTGGAATTGTTTTAGAAATTAGAATCTTTGAGAAGTGCTCAAGGAAACCCTCGTACATGGGAGGCCATGCTTCTAGGTTATGATAGATATCATATGCCCACAGAATTATCCTTGGTTGACCCAATAGACCCCAAAGAAAAACAAGAAGGTTACTATCATATTCTTCCCAATGGTGAGTCTTCTCTTGACATATCATTATCTCAACTGTCTCTAATTGAGAATTATACTTCAAACAAACACCAAGATTATATAAGTAGTGCTCGTATATATACTCAGCAAGTGGATGAGCACATCCCTGTCTTATGACGACACGAGGTTGTATGTCGTTAGACATCTTGTATGATAGTGGCAAACCACCCTTCTAACGTTGGGTACACCTTACCCTATTGGATTCACCAAATTAAACTACTAAATGAACTTTTCTATACTGCTTCGGGAGAACATCCACAGCTAGAGACCACCGTTCTATTTTCCCGTTACCCTCGCTCGACCCAGTTACACTCCTATTACCTGAAAGGAATTGTGAAGCAAAAGGGTGAGCACAACTAGCTCATTAAAGAATATCATGACTAAAGATAATTAACTTATCAATAGCCTTCATCAATAATAAATCAGAGATTTAGAACATATGGTAAATGATAAAAATTTCAACCATAGTTGCAGCGGAACGAGCAATCCATTAGAAGAGTCAAATAGACTATAAAGTCTATTATCTTCTACATGTTAAAAATCCACCAATAATGTTTTATCCTTGTAACATCAATCAACAATTCTGGTCCACAATCATATGAATAACTCATAATCATAACTGTAGTTCTAAATTCCTCTTCTCATCCAGGACGAAGATAATTTTCATCACCTATCTTTACCTGAAACATCAAAGATCATAGTTACACCAAATCACATTTCCTGTTCATAATCATACTAATACTTCATCTTTGCACTACGGCCAAAGATATTCATTTATATCACCAGTTGGTCATGTTCATCTCAACACCTGCTCATCTTTGCACTACAGGCCAAAGATATTCAACAACATGTCATCTTTACACTACGGGCCAAATATATTCATCAACAATTCATCTTTGCACTACAGGCCAAAGATATTCATCAATATTTCATGTTTGCACTACAGGCC
The DNA here is from genome assembly GCA_016801055.1 of Panax notoginseng. Lineage (NCBI taxonomy): Eukaryota > Viridiplantae > Streptophyta > Magnoliopsida > Apiales > Araliaceae > Panax > Panax notoginseng. The sequence goes on along the minus strand of CM029022.1, from coordinate 80,589,373 downwards.
AAAGATATTCCTCAATAGTTCATATTTTTACTACGGCCAAATATATTCATCAACAGTTCATATTTGCACTACAGGCCAAATATATTAATATCTCAAAGAAATATATAATTATTTATATAAACAATAATTATAACCATGTTGATTATTTCACCTTTGCACTTAAGCTGAAGATATTCAATTATAAATTCAATGGTCATGATCATACTAGATAATAATTCAACTTTGTTGTGACGCCCCCAAAATAGGTCCAATCCATCCAACCCATTCTGAGTCGCCAAATACATGGTACAGAAAATAACTACAACTTTATTATTACATTTGTCGTGTAAAATACGACAACACTTATACTGTGAGTTTAAATACAAATATTGTCATCTAGACAGTATTCATACTCAACGAAGAACTCATTATACTTATTGATACACTATTTTACAAAATAGTGAGGACTACTAAAACAACTGTCTTGAACCATCATTCTACACCCCGACTAGTACTCGCTACATTCTCGCCTCCTGAGAAGAAAGATGGAACAACAAGGAAAAGGGTGAGCTCAACTAGCCCAGTAAAGAATATTATGACTAAGGTAATATACAACAAATTATCGTTAGTCTTCAACAGGGAAAAATCTAATAGAATACAATAGACAACAAGTTTTAAATCAATAACTGCAGTGGAAACAGCAAACCATTAGAAGAGTCAAGTAGAGAATGAGTTCTACTATCTTCTAAGATTTAAAAGTCCATCATCAATATTTTATCCCTGTAACAACAATCAATAACCATCTTTAATCAAATATTCATCTTTGCACTACAGGCCAAAGATATTCATTTGTATCACCAGTCGATCATGTTCATCTCAACACCTGTTCATCTTTGCACTACGGGCCAAAGATATTCATTAGAAATCATTAATCTTTGCACTACAGGCCAAAGATATTCAATTATATCATCATTTAGGACTGAGGATGATGAAAAATATTTTAAAGGAAACGAATCCAGTGAAACAAAATAATAAATATTAAGGATTCGTATTTCAGCTATTCCATGTCCAAAAATACCTCATAGATAATCATAGTAGAGTAAAATTCAAGAATGATCAAAACATGGATACAATCAAAACTAGTATCCAGAATAGATATTTTGGACGAAAAGAAGAAAATTTCATTTTTCGGTGAATAGTAACTCGTGAATAGTAACTCGTGAATAGTAACTCATGAATAGTAACTCATGAATAGTAACCCCGACATGAAAAGTTCCAAATTTGATAAAAAGTTCATATCAATACTTCGACATAATGATATTGAAGAAAATAATATCATTTAAGAAGAAATAACATCCCTTACCTCGGAAATACGGTACTTCTGACTGGAATACTAGATATAATGCTGAAGGAAACTTGCACCGTATAGCAACACTCAAAGTATCAAATACTCACAAGAATACGCTCGATATAGAGAGAGAAAGAGAGAGAAACTTCAGTTTCTGGTGTGATTTTCAATTCTAACCTAAGCACCTATTTATAGGAAATTGCTTAGAACACCAAAGTAGAAAATTGAATATAATAATATATTTATAACCAAATTTTCCTTAGCCCACCACATCAAAAACATATTTTTCACACAAATGCACCAAAAATGCAAAACATGTTTTAAACAATTTTTGTAACAAAAATCAATTCAAACTCAATAATTCGAAACTTCAATAATTCGTAATAAATAGTCCTTTTATCAGAAAATTCAAATCTCGCGAGTTTTTATAGGAAATCCAATTCTCTACAACTTTGCAGAAGAAAGTTTTTCCAAATTCCAAACAGAAATTGACCGAAATCCACAAACGGGCGATTTTACAATCTATAATAAATTTTCGGTCAAGAATTGTGTCCACCAACACACAAAACATGTGTTAATCATTTAATCCAACAAAAATACTTTTCCTCCTCATTTATTCATATATCCCACATTTATTGTAAAAATATCACCATTAATATATTATTAAAATAATATATTTAAATGAATTATTTTATCAGAAAAAGATAAAATATTAATTTTCAACAATTGTCACATTAAAATTTTCTCCATCTATATCCACATAAAATCAATATTTTCCTCACCATATAAATCAATAATTAATTATAAATAATATTACAGAATCACAGTACTGGCAACCAGGCCGTTCCTAGGAAAGAGGGGGCTTTCCAATAAGGATCTCTCCTTACTGGCGCGCAATTAGATGACCAATCTCTCCTTAGACAGAACTTTCTAGACATTGCTAATAATGTTATCTAATAGTATTATTCAGATAATATGAATTATTGCTCCGATAATAAAAAATACTGTATAGTGACAATTATTAAAACAACAGTAATATAAAATATCAACACAGCAATTATTGAATCAATAAAATACAATATTGAACAGTAATTACTGTAACAATTATTAAGTAGTGCCTTCTTAAGTAAGAATCAATAATTGGTGCAATATCGTGTGCTACTGTGCAACAACGCGTATTACTGTGTTTTAACCACCGGGTATTCCAATAGTATTAACGGTAACAACTATGCCGTTATTTATAAACAACTTATTTTTGTCGTTTTCTTCATCCAATCGCTTTCTGTTATGGGGCCCACACAAGGCTGCGCCGTCGTACGAATATTCCCCGACAACAAGAATATTCCACGACCAAACAAATATTCCCCGACAATAATGAATTTTTTAGGACCACTTGCTTATTTAAAATATTTGCGCATTTTACCCATAAGTAACCACATTAATCAAATCAACCCTTACTATTTCAAAATAATAAATAGAGGAATTAAATTTCATTTATTAATAATTTGGGGTCTTACAACCTCCCCTCCTTATGAAATTTCGTCCTCGAAATTGACATACGTACCTGATGTTTTGAAAAGATGAGGATACCTCGCTTTCATTTCCGTTTCCAACTCCCAGGTCATTTCCTCAATAGCATGGTTTCTCCACAAAACTTTAACGTGTGGTATGACCTTCGTGCGTAGGACATGCTCCTTCCTATCCAAGATCTTGACAGGTACCTCTTCGTACGTTAAGTCTTCAGCTATCTCGTTTGGTTCTAACTCAATAACGTGGTTCGGGTCGTCCACATATTTACGTAACATCGATACGTAAATAACGTTATGAACACGTGACATACTTAGCGTTAAGGCGAGTCTATAGGCCACTGTTCCTACTCGATCGAGGATTTCAAATAAATTGAAGGCTTGAGCTTTCTTCTCTTCATCGACTCTTACTTCTAGAATAACACATTCTTGCACCTTCTTCTTTATATTCATCAGATCCAGGTCTGTAGCTTGAGCGGCTTTAATGTTATCGATTAAAGTCGATTTTACTCGCATATCATCACGTGGGTCCCTAGAGTCATTAACTTTATCTCTATCATTTATAAATTATACAAAATAGGTCTTTGTGTTCAACAATATCGCACTCGTACTCGCATACGATCAATGCGTCAGCTACCACGCTTACTTTTCTAGGATGGTATTGGATGGTATGATCGAAATCTTTCAACAGCTCGAGCCAACGTCGTTGCCGCATGTTGAGTTCTTTTTGAGTGAAGAAATATTTGAGGCTTTTATGGCCTAAATATATCTCCACTTTCTCCCCATATAGATAGTGCCTCCAGATCTTTAGCTCGAAAACGACTGCTGCCAACTCTAGATCATGAGTAGGATAATTCCTCTCATATTCTTTAAGTTGTCGCGAGGCATAGGCTATGACTTTCCCACGTTACATGAGAACACATCCTAACCCTTTGCCTGAAGCATCGCTGTAGATAACAAATCCATCTGAACCAGATGGTATTGTCAGAACAGGTGCCGAAATGAGTCTCCTCTTAAGCTCTTGGAAACTCTTCTCGCATTCTTCGCTCCATACGAATTTGATATCCTTCTTGAGTCAGCTGAGTTAATGGAGTAGCGATTCGAGAAAATCCTTTTACGAATCTCCGATAATAACCAGAAAGCTACGTATTTCGATTACTAACTTAGGTTGCTCTCAACTGTGACTCATATCCCAATCTTGGATATCACGTCACAATGGCACCTATCAGTTACTACCATACGAATATGGCATCCCCTACAGAGAGTTTGGCTTCAGTGCATTCCCAAAGGAAGTCACCAGATAGAGGCTCGGGTACAAACTTCTACAGTTAGGTTTTTAACTCCTGAAGTTCAATAGGAGCCATTCAATATGAGATTTTAGAAATGGGTTTTGTACCGGGTTCAAAGTCGATACAAAATTCAATATCACGCTTTGGGAGTAAGCCAAGAAATTCTTCAGGAAATACGTCAGGGATTTACTAACAATAGAAATATCATTCAAATCTGACGTATTTTTGTTCAAGTCAATAACATAGCTAAGAAAGCTTGACATCCGTTTTTCAATAAACGAATGACTTTACGGCTTGATATGAAAGAGTTTGACTTCAATGGTTTGGTTGCTTGAATTTGAATAATAGGTTGCTTAGGAATATGAAAACTAACAACCTTACGAAAGCAATCAATTTTGGCATGATGAGTAGTTAACCAATCAATTCCTAAAATCACATCAAAAGCAAGTATCTTTAAAGAGATAAGGTCAACAGGTAATGTGATGGTGCCAACTTGGATCAAACAAGATTTATAAACAGTGGATGTAACGAAAGTTTCTCCTAACGGAGTTTCAACAGATAAGTCAAAGTCTAATTTTCTCCGGAGTCAATTTTAAACGTTGAACGCAAGCAAGAGAGATAAAAGAATGGGTAGAACCGGTATCTAATAAGGTATAGACTTCGCAAAAATTTATAATTAACTAACCCATGCTAACTTCGTTCGGATTCCTCGCATTCTGACCAGTCACGACAAACGCTCTTTCAGGAACCGTTGACTTTGACTTTTCTGGGACAGCTTTTTGAGTCACCATCCCCGTTGGACTTGGTTTCGCTACAGTGCAATCTCGAGCGATATGTCCTTCCTTTCCACAGTTATAACATACCTTAAACTGTTGTGGGCAGTTTGGGCTGATATGTCCTTCTCTTCCGCACTTATAGCATATAATCGGTGGTCGTTCTCCTCCCTTGGAACCAGTTGCTGCTGGTGCTGACGTCTTCGTATTATCATTGTTGAATCTCCTCTTTTTAAAATCTCTTCCCGACTCGCTTCTTCTATATTCATGGCCACGATTACCACCAGAGTGGTTGCCGTTCTTGTCCGTATTCTTCTTTCTCCATTGGTTATCGTTGTTCTGATGACTGCTGTCACCGGTATAATCCTGGTTGTGGTCCCTCGATTGATCATACTCGCTATCTCGCTCTAATAATTGAGCCCTGTTGACAACATCTGAATAGAGAGAAAATTTATGAGAAATGAGATATTGACGTATGCCGGGTTTCAAACCTCTCAGAAACATCCGCGTCATACGTTCCTCATTCTCTACCAAATGAGGTGCAAACCTGGACAACTCTGCAAATTTCGCCTCGTACTGGGACACCGTCATGTTATTCTGCTCCAGTCTAATAAACTCTACCTCCTTCATATGACGAATACTTTCAGGAAAGTACTTGTCATTGAATAGTCTCATTTACTCCACTGTTAACATTCTCAGTCGACATTCTCAAATACTTCCATACAACAAGGGTTAATTTAACAAATTAACAAATCACATAATATCCCTATATTATGACCGACCAACAAATAAGCTTAGGTAGGACACACTAGCGAAGGATTTACTCGTCTCTCCCCTCCTAGTTCTATTCCCCGATCTCCTCCAGAGATCATATCCCTAAGCTCTGATACCAACTGTGACGCCCCCAAAATAGGTCCAATCCATCCAACCCATTCTGAGTCGCCAAATACATGGTACAGAAAATAACTACAACTTTATTATTACAATTGTCGTGTAAAATACGACAACACTTATACTATGAGTTTAAATACAAATATTGTCATCTAGACAGTATTCATACTCAACTAAGAACTCATTATACTTATTGATACACTATTTTACAAAATAGTGAGGACTACTAAAACAACTGTCTTGAACCATCATTCCACACCCCGACTAGTACTCGCTACATTCTCGCCTCCTGAGAAGAAAGATGGAACAACAAGGAAAAGGGTGAGCTCAACTAGCCCAGTAAAGAATATTATGACTAAGATAATATACAACAAATTATCGTTAGTCTTCAACAGGGAAAAATCTAATAGAATACAATAGACAACAAGTTTTAAATCAATAACTGCAGTGGAAACAGCAAACCATTAGAAGAGTCAAGTAGAGAATGAGTTCTACTATCTTCTAAGATTTAAAAGTCCATCATCAATATTTTATCCCTGTAACAACAATCAATAACCATCTTTAATCAAATATTCATCTTTGCACTACAGGCCAAAGATATTCATTTGTATCACCAGTCGATCATGTTCATCTCAACACCTGTTCATCTTTGCACTACGGGCCAAAGATATTCATTAGAAATCATTAATCTTTGCACTACAGGCCAAAGATATTCAATTATATCATCATTTAGGACTGAGGATGATGAAAAATATTTTAAAGGAAACGAATCCAGTGAAACAAAATAATAAATATTAAGAATTCGTATTTCAGCTATTCCATGTCCAAAAATACCTCATAAATAATCATAGTGGAGTAAAATTCAAGAATGATCAAAACATGGATACAATCAAAACTAGTATCCAGAATAGATATTTTGGACGAAAAGAAGAAAATTTCATTTTTCGGTGAATAGTAACTCGTGAATAGTAACTCATGAATAGTAACCCCGACATAAAAAGTTCCAAATTTGATAAAAAGTTCAGATCAATACTTCGGCATAATGATATTGAAGAAAATAATATCATTTAAGAAGAAATAACATCCCTTACCTCGGAAATACGGTACTTCTGACTGGAATACTAGATATAATGCTGAAGGAAACTTACACCGTATAGCAACACTCAAAGTATCAAATACTCACAAGAATACGCTCGATATAGAGAGAGAAAGAGAGAGAAACTTCAGTTTCTGGTGTGATTTTCAATTCTAACCTAAGCACCTATTTATAGGAAATTGCTTAGAACACCAAAGTAGAAAATTGAATATAATAATATATTTATAACCAAATTTTCCTTAGCCCACCACATCAAAAACATATTTTTCACACAAATGCACCAAAAATGCAAAACATGTTTTAAACAATTTTTGTAACAAAAATCAATTCAAACTCAATAATTCGAAACTTCAATAATTCGTAATAAATAGTCCTTTTATCAGAAAATTCAAATCTCGCGAGTTTTTATAGGAAATCCAATTCTCTACAACTTTGCAGAAGAAAGTTTTTCCAAATTCCAAACAGAAATTGACCGAAATCCACAAACGGACGATTTTACAATCTATAATAAATTTTCGGTCAAGAATTGTGTCCACCAACACACAAAACATGTGTTAATCATTTAATCCAACAAAAATACTTTTCCTCCTCATTTATTCATATATCCCACATTTATTGTAAAAATATCACCATTAATATATTATTAAAATAATATATTTAAATGAATTATTTTATCAGAAAAAGATAAAATATTAATTTTCAACAATTGTCACATTAAAATTTTCTCCATCTATATCCACATAAAATCAATATTTTCCTCACCATATAAATCAATAATTAATTATAAATAATATTACAGAATCACAGTACTGGCAACCAGGCCGTTCCTAGGAAAGAGGGGGCTTTCCAATAAGGATCTCTCCTTACTGGCGCGCAATTAGATGACCAATCTCTCCTTAGACAGAACTTTCTAGACATTGCTAATAATGTTATCTAATAGTATTATTCAGATAATATGAATTATTGCTCCGATAATAAAAAATACTGTATAGTGACAATTATTAAAACAACAGTAATATAAAATATCAACACAGCAATTATTGAATCAATAAAATACAATATTGAACAGTAATTACTGTAACAATTATTAAGTAGTGCCTTCTTAAGTAAGAATCAATAATTGGTGCAATATCGTGTGCTACTGTGCAACAACGCGTATTACTGTGTTTTAACCACCGGGTATTCCAATAGTATTAACGGTAACAACTATGCCGTTATTTATAAACAACTTATTTTTGTCGTTTTCTTCATCCAATCGCTTTCTGTTATGGGGCCCACACAAGGCTGCGCCGTCGTACGAATATTCCCCGACAACAAGAATATTCCACGACCAAACAAATATTCCCCGACAATAATGAATTTTTTAGGACCACTTGCTTATTTAAAATATTTGCGCATTTTACCCATAAGTAACCACATTAATCAAATCAACCCTTACTATTTCAAAATAATAAATAGAGGAATTAAATTTCATTTATTAATAATTTGGGGTCTTACAACCTCCCCTCCTTATGAAATTTCGTCCTCGAAATTGACATACGTACCTGATGTTTTGAAAAGATGAGGATACCTCGCTTTCATTTCCGTTTCCAACTCCCAGGTCATTTCCTCAATAGCATGGTTTCTCCACAAAACTTTAACGTGTGGTATGACCTTCGTGCGTAGGACATGCTCCTTCCTATCCAAGATCTTGACAGGTACCTCTTCGTACGTTAAGTCTTCAGCTATCTCGTTTGGTTCTAACTCAATAACGTGGTTCGGGTCGTCCACATATTTACGTAACATCGATACGTAAATAACGTTATGAACACGTGACATACTTAGCGTTAAGGCGAGTCTATAGGCCACTGTTCCTACTCGATCGAGGATTTCAAATAAATTGAAGGCTTGAGCTTTCTTCTCTTCATCGACTCTTACTTCTAGAATAACACATTCTTGCACCTTCTTCTTTATATTCATCAGATCCAGGTCTGTAGCTTGAGCGGCTTTAATGTTATCGATTAAAGTCGATTTTACTCGCATATCATCACGTGGGTCCCTAGAGTCATTAACTTTATCTCTATCATTTATAAATTATACAAAATAGGTCTTTGTGTTCAACAATATCGCACTCGTACTCGCATACGATCAATGCGTCAGCTACCACGCTTACTTTTCTAGGATGGTATTGGATGGTATGATCGAAATCTTTCAACAGCTCGAGCCAACGTCGTTGCCGCATGTTGAGTTCTTTTTGAGTGAAGAAATATTTGAGGCTTTTATGGCCTAAATATATCTCCACTTTCTCCCCATATAGATAGTGCCTCCAGATCTTTAGCTCGAAAACGACTGCTGCCAACTCTAGATCATGAGTAGGATAATTCCTCTCATATTCTTTAAGTTGTCGCGAGGCATAGGCTATGACTTTCCCACGTTACATGAGAACACATCCTAACCCTTTGCCTGAAGCATCGCTGTAGATAACAAATCCATCTGAACCAGATGGTATTGTCAGAACAGGTGCCGAAATGAGTCTCCTCTTAAGCTCTTGGAAACTCTTCTCGCATTCTTCGCTCCATACGAATTTGATATCCTTCTTGAGTCAGCTGAGTTAATGGAGTAGCGATTCGAGAAAATCCTTTTACGAATCTCCGATAATAACCAGAAAGCTACGTATTTCGATTACTAACTTAGGTTGCTCTCAACTGTGACTCATATCCCAATCTTGGATATCACGTCACAATGGCACCTATCAGTTACTACCATACGAATATGGCATCCCCTACAGAGAGTTTGGCTTCAGTGCATTCCCCAAAGGAAGTCACCAGATAGAGGCTCGGGTACAAACTTCTACAGTTAGGTTTTTAACTCCTGAAGTTCAATAGGAGCCATTCAATATGAGATTTTAGAAATGGGTTTTGTACCGGGTTCAAAGTCGATACAAAATTCAATATCACGCTTTGGGAGTAAGCCAAGAAATTCTTCAGGAAATACGTCAGGGATTTACTAACAATAGAAATATCATTCAAATCTGACGTATTTTTGTTCAAGTCAATAACATAGCTAAGAAAGCTTGACATCCGTTTTTCAATAAACGAATGACTTTACGGCTTGATATGAAAGAGTTTGACTTCAATGGTTTGGTTGCTTGAATTTGAATAATAGGTTGCTTAGGAATATGAAAACTAACAACCTTACGAAAGCAATCAATTTTGGCATGATGAGTAGTTAACCAATCAATTCCTAAAATCACATCAAAAGCAAGTATCTTTAAAGAGATAAGGTCAACAGGTAATGTGATGGTGCCAACTTGGATCAAACAAGATTTATAAACAGTGGATGTAACGAAAGTTTCTCCTAACGGAGTTTCAACAGATAAGTCAAAGTCTAATTTTCTCCGGAGTCAATTTTAAACGTTGAACGCAAGCAAGAGAGATAAAAGAATGGGTAGAACCGGTATCTAATAAGGTATAGACTTCGCAAAAATTTATAATTAACTAACCCATGCTAACTTCGTTCGGATTCCTCGCATTCTGACCAGTCACGACAAACGCTCTTTCAGGAACCGTTGACTTTGACTTTTCTGGGACAGCTTTTTGAGTCACCATCCCCGTTGGACTTGGTTTCGCTACAGTGCAATCTCGAGCGATATGTCCTTCCTTTCCACAGTTATAACATACCTTAAACTGTTGTGGGCAGTTTGGGCTGATATGTCCTTCTCTTCCGCACTTATAGCATATAATCGGTGGTCGTTCTCCTCCCTTGGAACCAGTTGCTGCTGGTGCTGACGTCTTCGTATTATCATTGTTGAATCTCCTCTTTTTAAAATCTCTTCCCGACTCGCTTCTTCTATATTCATGGCCACGATTACCACCAGAGTGGTTGCCGTTCTTGTCCGTATTCTTCTTTCTCCACTGGTTATCGTTGTTCTGATGACTGCTGTCACCGGTATAATCCTGGTTGTGGTCCCTCGATTGATCATACTCGCTATCTCGCTCTAATAATTGAGCCCTGTTGACAACATCTGAATAGAGAGAAAATTTATGAGAAATGAGATATTGACGTATGCCGGGTTTCAAACCTCTCAGAAACATCCGCGTCATACGTTCCTCATTCTCTACCAAATGAGGTGCAAACCTGGACAACTCTGCAAATTTCGCCTCGTACTGGGACACCGTCATGTTATTCTGCTCCAGTCTAATAAACTCTACCTCCTTCATATGACGAATACTTTCAGGAAAGTACTTGTCATTGAATAGTCTCATTTACTCCACTGTTAACATTCTCAGTCGACATTCTCAAATACTTCCATACAACAAGGGTTAATTTAACAAATTAACAAATCACATAATATCCCTATATTATGACCGACCAACAAATAAGCTTAGGTAGGACACACTAGCGAAGGATTTACTCGTCTCTCCCCTCCTAGTTCTATTCCCCGATCTCCTCCAGAGATCATATCCCTAAGCTCTGATACCAACTGTGACGCCCCCAAAATAGGTCCAATCCATCCAACCCATTCTGAGTCGCCAAATACATGGTACAGAAAATAACTACAACTTTATTATTACAATTGTCGTGTAAAATACGACAACACTTATACTATGAGTTTAAATACAAATATTGTCATCTAGACAGTATTCATACTCAACTAAGAACTCATTATACTTATTGATACACTATTTTACAAAATAGTGAGGACTACTAAAACAACTGTCTTGAACCATCATTCCACACCCCGACTAGTACTCGCTACATTCTCGCCTCCTGAGAAGAAAGATGGAACAACAAGGAAAAGGGTGAGCTCAACTAGCCCAGTAAAGAATATTATGACTAAGATAATATACAACAAATTATCGTTAGTCTTCAACAGGGAAAAATCTAATAGAATACAATAGACAACAAGTTTTAAATCAATAACTGCAGTGGAAACAGCAAACCATTAGAAGAGTCAAGTAGAGAATGAGTTCTACTATCTTCTAAGATTTAAAAGTCCATCATCAATATTTTATCCCTGTAACAACAATCAATAACCATCTTTAATCAAATATTCATCTTTGCACTACAGGCCAAAGATATTCATTTGTATCACCAGTCGATCATGTTCATCTCAACACCTGTTCATCTTTGCACTACGGGCCAAAGATATTCATTAGAAATCATTAATCTTTGCACTACAGGCCAAAGATATTCAATTATATCATCATTTAGGACTGAGGATGATGAAAAATATTTTAAAGGAAACGAATCCAGTGAAACAAAATAATAAATATTAAGGATTCGTATTTCAGCTATTCCATGTCCAAAAATACCTCATAAATAATCATAGTGGAGTAAAATTCAAGAATGATCAAAACATGGATACAATCAAAACTAGTATCCAGAATAGATATTTTGGACGAAAAGAAGAAAATTTCATTTTTCGGTGAATAGTAACTCGTGAATAGTAACTCATGAATAGTAACCCCGACATAAAAAGTTCCAAATTTGATAAAAAGTTCAGATCAATACTTCGGCATAATGATATTGAAGAAAATAATATCATTTAAGAAGAAATAACATCCCTTACCTCGGAAATACGGTACTTCTGACTGGAATACTAGATATAATGCTGAAGGAAACTTACACCGTATAGCAACACTCAAAGTATCAAATACTCACAAGAATACGCTCGATATAGAGAGAGAAAGAGAGAGAAACTTCAGTTTCTGGTGTGATTTTCAATTCTAACCTAAGCACCTATTTATAGGAAATTGCTTAGAACACCAAAGTAGAAAATTGAATATAATAATATATTTATAACCAAATTTTCCTTAGCCCACCACATCAAAAACATATTTTTCACACAAATGCACCAAAAATGCAAAACATGTTTTAAACAATTTTTGTAACAAAAATCAATTCAAACTCAATAATTCGAAACTTCAATAATTCGTAATAAATAGTCCTTTTATCAGAAAATTCAAATCTCGCGAGTTTTTATAGGAAATCCAATTCTCTACAACTTTGCAGAAGAAAGTTTTTCCAAATTCCAAACAGAAATTGACCGAAATCCACAAACGGGCGATTTTACAATCTATAATAAATTTTCGGTCAAGAATTGTGTCCACCAACACACAAAACATGTGTTAATCATTTAATCCAACAAAAATACTTTTCCTCCTCATTTATTCATATATCCCACATTTATTGTAAAAATATCACCATTAATATATTATTAAAATAATATATTTAAATGAATTATTTTATCAGAAAAAGATAAAATATTAATTTTCAACAATTGTCACATTAAAATTTTCTCCATCTATATCCACATAAAATCAATATTTTCCTCACCATATAAATCAATAATTAATTATAAATAATATTACAGAATCACAGTACTGGCAACCAGGCCGTTCCCAGGAAAGAGGGGGCTTTCCAATAAGGATCTCTCCTAACTGGCGCGCAATTAGATGACCAAACCTCTCCTTAGACAGAACTTTCTAGATATTGCTAATAATATTATCTAATAGTATTATTCAGATAATATGAATTATTGCTCCGATAATAAAAAATACTGTATAGTGACAATTATTAAAACAACAGTAATATAAAATATCAACACAGCAATTATTGAATCAATAAAATACAATATTGAACAGTAATTACTGTAACAATTATTAAGTAGTGCCTTCTTAAGTAAGAATCAATAATTGGTACAATATCGTGTGCTACTGTGCAACAACGCGTATTACTGTGTTTTAACCACCGGGTATTCCAACAGTATTAACGGTAACAACTATGCCGTTATTTATAAACAACTTATTTTTGTCGTTTTCTTAATCCAATCGCTTTCTGTTATGGGGCCCACACAAGGCTGCGCCGTCGTACGAATATTCCCCGACAACAAGAATATTTCACGACCAAACAAATATTTCCCGACAATAATGAATTTTTTAGGACTACTTGCTTATTTAAAATATTTGCGCATTTTATCCATAACTAACCACATTAATCAAATCAACCCTTACTATTTCAAAATAATAAATAGAGGAATTAAATTTCATTTATTAATAATTTGGGGTCTTACATTTGCACTACTGGCCAAAGAGAACCCAAAGTCATGATCATATCAATAATATACCCATCTTTACACTCAAGTGAAAGAGAATTTCAACATCAGGATTATAAAAATGTTATATATGATAATAAAAATAATATGATCAACATATAGATTTAATCTCAAAAGTAATATTCATAAATCAATTATAATTTGGTTAGAAAAAGAAACTAATTTTATCGTGAATAGTAACTCGTGACTAGTAACTCATTAATAGTAACTCATGAATAGTAATCCCGACACAAAAAGGTAGAAATTCCACAATAAAATACATACCAATATTTCGGTATAATGATATTGAAAGAATAATATTTCTTAAGCTTATAAATAATTTATTTTAATTGTTTACACTTTACTAAATAATGCATTTAATCATTCTAAAATGCCAAACTCATAAGATTTCATCACCAATAACCAAAACTCTCATCAAAAATCTGCATATACCTCATATAGGATTCTCAAGTCATAAAATCCTATTTTTCAATTTTCTTACTTCACAAAACATATTTAATTTATTTACTCATAACTAGACTATTTTCATGAAAAATACCAAATCAGTTCCAAAAATATTTCTTTTCTGAGATTTAGCATAATATAGTCCCATAGTGAACATATATTTTTCTCAGAATTTTTAAAAGTCATTTACTATTTTTCATATGGCCAAAACAGCCGAATATTTAGACATTTATCAAAAATTGTACTTTTGTCCAAAAATTCTAAAATTTACAGAGTATACTTCTATCATATACATGTAATCCCAATAAAAATTTCATCAATTTTGGAGTTAACCACAAGGAATTATAAGCGATTACTTTTAAAATAGTCTTTTCTCATAAAATTCATAACTCTCAATCTATACATCCAAAAACCACTATTTTTGGAAACAATCAAGAAAACTCATCAAAATATCATTTTAAATTTTTCTAGAATTTTTAAAGGTCAGAAAAATTACGAAACTGAAAAACATAACAACCCTTAAAATCCTTTACTATCTCTTACCTCAAATGAGCAGTACTCCTGATTGGAATAACGCTGAACGAACTTGTACCGTATAGCAACACTCAAGATATCAATATACTCACAAAAATACACTCGATAATATAGAGAGAGAAATAGAGAGAAAACTTTAGTTTCTAGTGTGATTTTTAATTCTAACCTAAGCACCCTATTTATAGGAAATTTCTTAGAACACCAAAGCAGAAAATTTAATAAAATAATAATGTAATTATAAATTTTCCTTAGCCCACCTTTGAAAATCTGGATTCAGCCATCAACATGTGCAAGTGGGGCCCACCAAAATGTAAAAAATGTTTTTGTTAATAAAAATAAATAAAACTTCCAAAATTCAATTATTTCGGAATTTCGGAACTTCAATAATTCATAATAAATAGCTTTTTTATCAGAAAATTCAAATCTCGCGATTTTTTATAGGAAATTCAATCCTATACAATTTTGCAGAAGAAAGTTTTTCCAAATTCTAAACAGAAATTGACCGAAATCCACAAACGGACGATTTTACAGGCTATAATCAAATTTCGGTCAAGAATTGTGGTCCACCGACACACAAAACACGTGTTAATCATTTAATTCCACAAAAATACTCTTCCTCCTCATATACTCATATATCCCACATTCATTGTAAAAATAGCACCATCAATATATTATTAAAATAATATATTTAAATGAATTATTTTATCAAAAAAAAGATAAAATATTAATTTTCAACAATTGTCACATTAAAATTTTTTTCCATCTATATCCACATAAAATCAATATTTTCTTCATCATATAAATCAATAATTAATTATTCACAAATAATATTACAGAATCACATTACTGACAACCAGGCAGTTCCCAGGAAAGAGGGGGCTTTCCAACAGTGTTAACGGTAACAACTACGCCATTATTTATAAACAACTTACTCTTGTCGTTTTCTTCATCCAATCGCTTTCCTTTAT
Organism: Panax notoginseng; assembly: GCA_016801055.1. Taxonomy (NCBI): domain Eukaryota; kingdom Viridiplantae; phylum Streptophyta; class Magnoliopsida; order Apiales; family Araliaceae; genus Panax; species Panax notoginseng. Next base: position 80,573,429 of record CM029022.1, on the reverse strand, counting down.
GAGGCCCACAAAAGGCTGCGCCATCGTATGAATATTCCTCGACAGTAAGAATATTCCACGATCAAACGAATATTCCCCGACAACAATGAATATTTTATAACCACTTGTGTATTTCAAAAATTTTGCACATTTCACCCATAATTTTAAACTTTTATCAATTTAACCATTTACTAAATAGAAAAATTGAATACTTTTATTTCATAAAATTTGGGGTCTTACAATCTCCCCTCCTTATGAAATTTCGTCCTCGAAATTTACGTACCTGATATTTCGAAAAGTTGAGAATACCTTACTTCAATTTAAGATTCTATCACCCCGTCATCATGATTTCTCCATTGCTCATCTCCTGTATTTCAGATATCATTCTAGAATACAGCTTCAAAACAAGGGTTAATTGAACAAATTAACATATCACATAATATCTTGATATTATGACTGACCAACAAATAAGCTTAGGTAGGACACACTAGCGAAGGATTTACTCGTCCCTCCCCTCCTAGTTCTATTCCTCGATCTCTGCCAGAGATCATATTCCTAAGCTCTGATACCAACTGTAACGCCCCCAAAATAGGTCCATTCCATCCAACCTATTCTGAGTCGCCAAATACATGGTACAGAAAATAACTACAACTTTATTACAACAATTGTCGTGTAAAATACAACAACACATATGCTGTGAGTTTGGATACAAATATATACCAACTGTGACTCATGTCCCAACCTTGGATAGCACGTCACAATGACACCTTACATAAAGGTATAGTCAAAAATTGTTTTAGAAATTAGAATCTTTGGGAAGTGCTCAAGGAAACCCTCGTACATGGGAGGCCATGCTTCTAGGTTATGATAGATATCATATGCCCACAGAATTATCCTTGGTTGACCCAATAGACCCCAAAGAAAAACAAGAAGGTTACTATCATATTCTTCCCAATGGTGAGTCTTCTCTTGACTTATCATTATCTCCACTGTCTCTAATTGAGAATTATACTTCAAACAAACACCAAGATTATATAGGTAGTGCTCGTATATATACTCAGCAAGTGGATGAGCACATCCCTATCTTATGACGACACGAGGTTGTATGTCTTTAGACATCTTGTATGATAGTGGCAAACCACCCTTCCAACGTTGGGTAAACCTTACCCTATTGGATTCACCAAATAAAACTACTAAATGAACTTTTCTATACTGCTTCGGGAGAACATCCACAGCTAGAGACCACCGTTCTATTTTCCCGTTACCCTCGCTCGACCCAATTACACTCCTATTACCTGAAAGGAATTGTGAAGCAAAAGGGTGAGCACAACTAGCTCAGTAAAGAATATCATGACTAAAGATAATTAAATTATCAATAGCCTTCATCAATAATAAATCAGAGATTTAGAACATATGGTAAATGATAAAAATTTCAACCATAGTTGCAGCGGAACGAGCAATCCATAAGAAGAGTCAAATAGACTATAAAGTCTATTATCTTCTCCATGTTAAAAATCTACCAACAATGTTTTATCCCTGTAACATCAATCAACAATTCTGGTCCACAATCATATGAATAACTCATAATCATAATTGTAGTTCTAAATTCCTCTTCTCATCCAGGACGAAGATAATTTTCATCACTTATCTTTACCTGAAACATCAAAGATCATAGTTACACCAAATCACATTTCCTGTTCATAATCATACTAATACTTCATCTTTGCACTACGGCCAAAGATATTCATTTATATCACCAGTTGGTCATGTTCATCTCAACACCTGCTCATCTTTGCACTACTGGCCAAAGATATTCAACAACATGTCATCTTTACACTACGGGCCAAATATATTCATCAACAATTTATCTTTGCACTACAGGCCAAAGATATTCATCAATATTTCATCTTTGCACTACAGGCCAAAGATATTCCTCAATAGTTCATATTTGTACTACGGCCAAATATATTCATCAACAGTTCATATTTGCACTACAGGCCAAACATATTAATATCTCAAAGAAATATATAATCATTTATATAAACAATAATTATAACCATGTTGATTATTTCACCTTTGCACTTAAGCTGAAGATATTCAATTATAAATTTAATGGTCATGATCATACTAGTCAATAATTCAGCTTTGCACTACTGGCCAAAGAGAACCCAAAGTCATGATCATATCAATAATATACCCATCTTTACACTCAAGTGAAAGAGAATTTCAACATCAGGGTTATAAAAATGTTATATATGATAATAAAAATAATATGATCAACATATAGATTTAATCTCAAAAGTAATATTCATAAATCAATTATAATTTGGTTAGAAAAAGAAACCAATTTTATCGTGAATAGTAACTCGTGAATAGTAACTCATGAATAGTAATCTCGACACAAAAAGGTAGAAATTTCACAATAAAATACATACCAATATTTCGGTATAATGATATTGAAAGAATAATATTTCTTAAACTTATAAATAATTTATTTTAATTGTTTACACTTTACTAAATAATGCGTTTAATCATTCTAAAATGCCAAACTCATAAGATTTCATCACCAATAACCAAAACCCTCATCAAAAATCTGCATATACCTCATATAGGACTCTCAAGTCATAAAATCCTATTTTCCAATTTTCTTACTTCACAAAACATATTTAATTCATTTACTCATAACTAGACCATTTTCATGAAAAATACCAAATCAGTTCCAAAAATATTTCTTTTCTGGGATTTAGCATAATATAGTCCCATAGTGAACATATATTTTTCTCAGAATTTTTAAAAGTCATTTACTATTTTTCATATGGCCAAAACAGCCGAATATTTAGACATTTATCAACAATTGTACTTTTATCCAAAATTGATGAAATGTGTTGTATACCTGTTTTGGGGGCGTCACAGTTGGTATCAGAGCTATAAGTAAAGAGCTCCGAGCCTCTCGTTGGTGACTTTCTGTTGATGGGGGATGCACCGAAGCCAGACTCTCCGTATGGGACGCCGTTCTACGGTAACAAACTGATAGGTATCAATGTAAGGTGCTGACACAAGTTGGTGTCCAGAGTTACATGTTGGTATCAGAGCTTAGGGATATGATCTCTGGCGGAGATCGGGGAATAGAACTAGGAGGGAAGGGACGAGTAAATCCTTCGCTAGTGTGTCCTACCTAAGCTTATTTGTTGGTCAGTCATAATATCAGGATATTATATGATATGTTAATTTGTTCAATTAACTCTTGTTTTGAAGCTGTATTCTAGAATGACATCTAAAATACAGGAGATGAGCAATGGAGAAATCATGATGACGGGGTGATAGAATCTTAAAATGAAAGCAAGGTATTCTCAACTCTTTGAAATACTAGGTACGTAAATTTCGAGGACGAAATTTCATAAGGAGGGGAGATTGTAAGACCCCGAATTTTATGAAATAAAAGTATTCAAATTTTCTTATAGTTACTATTCAGTAAATTGTTAAATTGATAAAAGTTTAAAGTTATGGGTGAAATGTGCAAAATTTTTAAAATAAGCAAATGGTTATAAAATATTCATTGTTGTCAAGAAATATTCGTTTAGTCGTGGAATATTCTTTCTGTCGGGGAATATTCATTCGACGGCGCAGCCTTTTGTGGGCCCCATAACGGAAAGTAATTAGATGAAGAAAACGACAAGAGTAAGTTGTTTATAAATAACGGCGTAGTTGTTACCGTTAATACTGTTGGAATATCCGGTGGTTAAAACACAGTAATACGCGTTGTTACACAGTAGCACAGTGTATTGTACCAATTATTAATTTTTACGTAAGAAGGCATTACTCAATAATTGTTACAGTAATTACTGTTCAGTATTTTATTTTATTGATTCAATAATTGTTGCGTTGATATTTTATATTACTGTTGTTTTAATAATTGTCACTACACAGTATTTTCTATTATCGGAGCAATAATTCATATTATCTGAATAATATTATTAAATAATATTATTGGTAATGTCTAGAAAGTTCTGTCTAAGGAGAGGTTTGGTCATCTAATTGCGCGCCATTAAGGAAAAGATCCTTATTGGAAAGCCCCCTCTTTCCTGGGAACTGCTTGGTTGTCAGTATTGTGATTCTGAAATATTATTTATGAATAATTAATTATTGATTTATATGATGAGGAAAATATTGATTTTATGTGGATATAGATGGAGAAAATTTTTAATGTGACAATTGTTGAAAATTAATATTTTGTCTTTTTCTGATAAAATAATTCATATTATTTTAATAATATATTAATGGTGATATATTTTATAATTAATGTGGGATAAATGAGTATATGAGGAGAAAGAGTATTTTTGTTGCATTAAATGATTAACACATGTTTTGTGTGTCGGTGGATCCATTTCTTGACTGAAATATGATTATAACCCGTAAAATCGCCCGTTTATGAATTTCGGTCAATTTCTGTTTAGAATTTGGAAAAATTTTCTTCTGCAAAGTTGTAGAGAATTGAATTTCCTATAAAAACTCGCGAGATATGAATTTTCTGATTAAAGGGCTATTTATTATAAATTATTGAAGTTCTGTAATTCTGAAATAATTGATTTTTGGAAGTTTTAATTATTATTTTTAATAAAAACGTTTTTTTCAATTGAGGGGCATGTGTTAAATGGTTGAAATCAGCTGGTGGTGTGCTTTGGAATTTTGTTTATAAATAATATTATTATATTCAATTTTCTGCTTTGGTGTTCTAAGCATTTTCCTATAAATAGGGTGCTTAGGTTAGAATTGAAAATCACACCAGAAACTGAAGTTTTCTCTCTATTTTTCTCTCTATATTATCGAGTGTATTCTTGTGAGTATTTTGATATCTTGAGTGTTGCTATACGGTGCAAGTTCGTTCAGCGTTATTCTAGTCAGGAGTACTGCTCTTTTGAGGTAAGAGATATTGTTGTAAGGGATGTTATTTTTTTATCAATGATATTATTTCTTTTAATATCATTATACCGGAATATTGGTAGGATTTTTCTTATAAAATTCTTATCTTTTCATGCCGGGGTTACTATTTATGAGTTACTATTCACGAGCTACTATTCATGAGTTACTATTCATGAGTTACTATTCACGAGTTATTATTCATGAGTTAGTATTCACGAGTTACTATTCATGAGTTAGTATTCACGAGTTACTATTCACGAGTTACTATTTATGGGTTACTATTCACGAGTTACTATTCATGACAAAATTGGTTTCTTTTTCTAACCAAATTATAGTTGATTTATGAATATTATTCTTGAGATTAAAACTATATGTTGATCATATTATTTTTTTATTATCATATATAACATTTTTATAACCCTAATGATGATATTTCTCTTTGACTTGAGTATAAAGATGGGTAGATTTTTGGTACGATCATGACTATAGGTTCTCTTTGGCCAGTAGTGCAAAGTTAAATTGTTGACTGGTATGATCATGACCATTGAATTTATAATTGAATATCTTTAGCTTAAGTGCAAATGTGAAATGATCAACGTGGTTATAATTATTGGTTATATAAATTCTGAAATGATTATATATTTCTTTTAGATAATAATATATTTGGCTTGTAGTGCAAATATGAGCTGTTGAGGAATATCTTTGGCCAGTAGTGCAAAGATGAGTTGTTGATGAATATCTTTGGCTCATAGTGCAAAGATGAAATTATTAGTATAATTATGAACAGGAACTGTGATTTAGTATAACCATGATCTTTGATGTTTCAGGTAAAGACAAGTGATGAAAATTATCTTTGTTCTGGATGAGAAGAAGAATTTAGAACTACAATTATGATTATGATTTATACATGTGATTGTGGACAGGAATTATTGATTGATATTACCAGGATAAAACATTGTTGGTGGACTTTTAACATGGAGAAGATAATAGACTTTATGGTATATTTGACTCTTCTAATGGATTGCTCGTTCCGCTGCAACTATGGTTGAAAAGTTTTATCATCTACCATATGTTCTAAATCTCTGATTTATTACTGATGAATACTATTGATAATTTATTTATCTTTAGTCATAACATTTTTTACTGAGCTAGTTTTGCTCACCCTTTTGCTTCACAATTCCTTTCAGGTAATAAGAGTGTAGCTGGGTCGAGCGAGGGTAACAAAAAAATAGAACGATGGTCTCTAGCTGTGGAGGTTCTCCCGAAGCAGTATAGAAAAGTTCATTTAGTAGTTTTATTTGGTGAATCCAATAGGGTAAGGTGTACCCAACGTTGGAAGGGTGTTTTGCCACTATCATATAAGATGTCTAACGACATACAATCCCGTGTCATCATAAGACATGGTTGTGCACATCCACTTGCCGAGTATATCTACGAGCACTACCTATATAATCTTGGTGTTTGTTTGAAGTATAATTCTCAATTAGAGACAGTTGAAATAATGATAAGTCGAGAGAAGACTCACCATTAGAAAGAATATGATAATAATCTTCTCATTTTTCTTTGGGGTCTATTGGGTCAACCAAGGATAATTCTGTGGCCATATGATATATATCATAACCTAGAAGCATGGCCTCCCATGTACGAGAGTTTTCTTGATCACTTCCCAAAGATTCTAATTTCTAAAACAGTTTTTTACTATACCTTTATGTAAGGTGTCATTGTGACGTGTTATCCAAGGTTGGGACATGAGTAACAGTTGGTATATATTTGTATCCAAACTCACAACATATGTGTTGTTGTATTTTGCACGACAATTGTTGTAATAAAGTTGTAGTTGTTTTCTGTACCATGTTATTGACGACTCAGAATAGGTTGGATGGAATGGACCTGTTTTGGGGTTGTCACATTTGGTATCAAAGCTATAAGTAAAGAAAATAACTACAACTTTATTATTACAATTGTCGTGCAAAATACGACAACACATATACTGTGAGTTTAAATACAAATATTGTCATCTAGACAGTATTCATACTCAATTAAGTCCTCATTATACTTATTGATACACTATTTTACAAAATAGTGAGGACTACTAAAACAACTGTCTTGAACCATCATTCCACACCCCGACTAATACTCGCTACATTCTCGCCTCCTGAGAAGAAAAATGGAACAACAAGAAAAAGGGTGAGCTCAACTAGCCCAGTAAAGAATATTATGACTAAAATAATATATAACAAATTATCGTTAGTCTTCAACAGGGAAAAATTTAATAGAATACAATAGACAACAAATTTTAAATCAATATTCGCAGCGGAAAATAATAATTCATAGAAGAGTTACGTAGAGAATGAAATCTACGATTATCTATGAATTTAAAAGCCCATCATCAATATTTTATCCCTGTAATATCAATCAATAAATATCTTGAATCAAATAGTCATCTTTGCACTACAGGCCAAAGATATTCATCAGTTGGTCATGTTCACCTCAACACCTGTTCATCTTTGCACTATGAGCCAAAGATATTCATCAGAAATCATTCATCTTTGCACTACAGGCCAAAGATATTCAGTTATATCATCATTTAAGACTGAGGATGATGAAAAATATTTTTAAGGAAACGAATCCAGTGAAACAAAATAATAAATATTAAGGATTCGTATTTCAGCTATTCCATGTCCAAAAATACCTCATAAATAATCATAGTGAAGTAAAATTTGTGACGCCCCCAAAATTAGGTATACATCACCCATCTTGGATCGTCAGATACATAGTACAGAATACAAATACAACTTACTAATATAACTGTCGTGTACAATACGACAAAACATAAACTGTGAGTTTGAATACAAATATTATCTTCTAGAGAGTATTCATACTCAAAAGGAGTCCTCATTACATTTATTAACACACCATTACATAGAATAGTGAGGACTACTAACTAATACTATCATTCGGACCATCACTCCGTTCCCCGACTTGCCCCAGCTACGTTCTCATTTCCTGAAGAGAACAGTGAAAGAAAGGGTGAGCTCAACTAGCCCAGTAAGAAATATCATGACTAAGATAATACAGAATAAATTATCATTAGCCTTCAACAATGTTAAACTGATAAAATATAATAGACATCAAGTTTAACTGCAGCGGAACAAGCAATCCATTAAAAGAGTCAAGTAGAAAATAAACTCTACTATCTTTTATGATTTAAAAGATTTTCCAACACTGTGATCGCTGAGACTCAGCTTAATAAAATAATTCACATCATCAAATCACCCCTGCACTACGGCCAAGGATATTCGTATATTCATTAATGGTCATGATCATGCCAACAACTGTCCATCAATGCACTACGGGCCAATGAGGACTTTTACCACATCATTTGTAACATTACGGTCATGATTACACCGAATAATCCCTGGTCATAATCATACCAAGTCCATCTATGCACTACAGGCCACAAATGACTTTCAACAGAATATAAACATGAGGATGATGACAATGATATAAGAATTCAATAAAACAAGTTCAAGAATTAATTTATCCAAGAATTAACAACGTCTAAATTGTCAACATGATACTACTTTGTGGAGTAAAATTCAAGAATGATCAGGAGAATATTTTCATGAATAGATACTAGATGAAGCGCAAATATCAGGGATATTCCACAAATTTTGTGGAGTATAGAAGTCAAAACTTAACCAACTGAGTATAATAAAGAATGGAATAACAAAAGAAATCACCATGCATGCGATAGACCGCACAGACAGGTTATTCCAACAGAATAATAAATAATGGAACCAGGTCCGGCGTAAACGCACAGACAGGATATTCCGACAGAATAATAAATAATGGAACCAGGTCCGGTGTAAAACACATAGACAGGATATTCCGACAGAATAATAAATAATAGAACCAGGTCCGGTGTAAAATACACAGACAGGATATTCCGACAGAATAATAAATAATGGGACCAGGTCCGGTGTAAAACACACAGACAGGATGTTCCAACAGAATAATAACAAGAATGTCACCAAGTATAGGGTAGATCCGCGTATACAGGTTATTCCAACAGAATAATAAGAAATGGAATAACAACAGTTCTCTTCATGAATAAGAAAGAATAACACCCCTTACCGTTTTAAAGACGAGCTGAAATAAGGAAGTAGTTAAGTAGCAGAATACTCTTCTTCTCTCTCTCTATAGTTTCTCTCTATAGTTTCTCTCTCTAGAGTTCAGTGAATTCGTAAGAAATAATGAAGGAATGAGCTGCTATTTATAGAAAAATAGAATGCATAGTAACTAATCCATGAACGGTCCAGATTCATTACTTTAATCTGACGGTCCATATTTAAAGAAAAATCTTTTAAATAAAATATAATATATTCTATTTATAGAATAACTTTAATAAAGTATTCTGTTTTATATAAAAAGATGTTTCTGTTTTATTACGTTAATAATACGAATAAAACAAAACGTCATTATCGCTAAATAATTCATATTATTAACTGACAATAATTGAATCAAACTGAGTGACTTCTCACATAAGCATTAATAACCAATACTGTGTGCTACTATGCAACCACACGTATTACTGTACTTTTACTACCGAGTAGTTCAACAGTAACAATGGTAAAATTTCCGCCGTTATTTTTAATAAAATATTTTTGTCATTTTCTCAATCCGACAATAATTCCGTTGTGGGGTCCACCAATGATTGTGCCGTCGTACGAATATTTTTCGACAAAAAGAATATTCTCCGACCAAACGAATATTTTAAAACAACTTGCTTACTTTGCAAAATTTATAAATATTACCCACAACAATAACATTATATCAAATTAACTCCATAATATTCAAAAATGATATTTATAGAAAATTCATCTTTATTTATAAAAGTTGGGGTCTTACAACCTCCCCTTCTTATGAAATTTCGCCCTCGAAATTAGGGTACGTACCTGGTATGTCTAAGAGGTAAGGATACCTTGATTTCATTTCAGATTCTAACTCCCAAGTCATTTCCTCAACATCGTGGTTTCTCCACAAAACTTTGACTTGAGGTATAACCTTGGAGCGTAGAATATGTTCCTTCTTATCCAAGATTTGAACAGGAACTTCTTCATACGTCAAATCTTCTGTTATTTCGTCCGGTTCTAACTCAATAATGTGGTTCGGGTCTTCCACATATTTGCGTAACATGGATATGTGAAAAACGTTATGAACACGAGACATACATGGCGGTAAAGCGAGTCTATAAGCCACAGTTCCTACCCGATCGAGGATTAAAAATGGGCCGATGAATCGAGGATTGAGCTTTCCTCTCTTTCCAAATCTCGTAACTCCTTTCCATGGAGCAACACGTAAGAACACATGATCTCCTACATCAAATTCCACGTCCTTCCGATGAAGATCAGCATAACTCTTTTGTCGATCTTGTGAGGTTTTTATACGTTGTCGGATCGTTTGAATCTTTTCTATAGTCATACGTACCAAATCCGGTCCCAACAACGTTGCTTCACCCACCTCATCCCAGCATACTGGAGAACGACATTTTCTTCCATACAATGCTTCGAATGGAGCCATGCCAATACTTGCTTGATAACTGTTGTTGTAGGAAAACTCCACCAATGGTAAGAACTTGTCCCAACTTCCCTTGAAGTCAAAGACACAGAGTCTTAATAGATCTTCAAGAGTTTGAATAGTCCTCTCTGATTGTCCGTCCGTCTGAGGATGATATGCTGAACTAAATCGTAACTCCGTGCCCATAGCTTTTTGTAAACTAACCCAAAATCGTGAAGTGAATCTTGGGTCTCGGTCAGAAACTATGGATACTGGCATGCCATGCAGTCTTACAATCTCGTTTATGTACATACGAGCAAGACGTTCAAGCGTATAAGTTTCTCGTATCGGTAAGAAATGAGCAGACTTGGTCAATCTATCAACAATGACCCAAATCGCATCAATACCTTGAGAAACCCTAGGAAGACCGGTAACGAAATCCATGGTAATGTGCTCCCACTTCCATTCTGGAATTTCAAGTGGTTGCAATGGACCTTTTGGTACTTGATGCTCCGCTTTGACTCGTTGACAAGTTAGACACCTTGAGATAAACAACGCTATCTCTCTCTTCATATTGCTCCTCCAAAATGTATGACGAAGATCATGATACATTTTGGTACTTCCAGGATGGATTGCAAACGGTGTGTTGTGCGCCTCCATCATGATTTCATACTTTAAATCAGGGTTGTTAGGAACACAAAGTCTGGAGTTGACTCGAAGTATTCCTTCTTCATCGATTCTTGCTTCCGGTATAGCACCTTCTTGCACTTTCTTCTTCATACGTATCAGCTCCAGGTCTGTATCTTGAGCAGCTTTAACTTTATCGATTAAAGTCGGTTCTACTCGTATATTCGCCATCATCACATGGGTCCCTGGAGTCTTTAACTCTATCTCCATCCTTTGCAAATCACGCAAAATGGGTCTTTGTGTTGACAATATCGCACTCGTACTTGCATATGATCTTCTACTCAATGCGTCAGCTACCACGTTCGCTTTTCCAGGATGATATTGAATGGTATGATCATAATCTTTCAACAGTTCAAGCCAACGTCGTTGTCGCATGTTGAGTTCCTTTTGAGTGAAGAAATGTTTGAGGGGGCTTTCCAATAAGGATCTCTCCTTACTGGCGCACAATTAGATGACCAAACCTCTCCTTAGACAGAACTTTCTAGACATTGCCAATAATATTATCTAATAATATTATTCAGATAATATGAATTATTGTTCCGATAATAGAAAATACTGTGTAGTGACAATTATTAAAATAATAGTAGTATAATATATCAACGCAGCAATTATTGAATCAATAAAATATAATATTGAACAGTAATTACTGTAACAATTATTGAGTAGTGCCTTCTTATGTAAGAATCAATAATTGGTGCAATACCGTGTGCTACTGTGCAACAACGCGTATTACTGTATTTTAACCGCCGGGTATTCCAACAGTATTAACGGTAACAACTACGCCGTTATTTATAAACAACTTGTTTTTGTCGTTTTTTTCATCCAATCGCTTTCTGTTATGGGGCCCACAAAAGACTCCGCCGTCGTACGAATATTCTCCGACAGTAAGAATATTCCACGACCAAGCGAATATTTCCCGACAACAATGAATATTTTATAACCACTTGCTTATTTAAAATATTTGCACATTTTACCCATAACTAGCCACATTAATCAAATAAACCCTTACTATTTTAAAATAATAAATAAAGAAAATTAAATTTCAATTATTAATAATTTGGGGTCTTACAACTGATACCAACTGTAACGCCCCCAAAATAGGTATACAACACCCATTCTGAGTCGTCAATAACATGGTACAGAAAACAACTACAATTTATTACAACAATTGTCGTGCAAAATATAACAACACATATGCTGTGAGTTTGGATACAAATATATACCAACTGTTACTCATGTCCCAACCTTGGATAGCACGTCACAATGACACCTTACATAAAGGTATAGTCAAAAACTGTTTTAGAAATTAGAATCATTGGGAAGTGCTCAAGGAAACCCTCGTACATGGGAGGCCATGCGTCTAGGTTATGATAGATATCATATGGCCACAGAATTATCCTTGGTTGACCCAATAGACCCCAAAGAAAAACGAGAAGTTTACTATCATATTCTTCCCAATGGCGAGTCTTCTCTTGATATATCATTATCTCCACTGTCTCTAATTGAAAATTATACTTCAAACAAACACCAAAATTATATAGGTAGTGCTCGTAAAGATACTCGGCAAGTGGATGAGCACAACCCTGTCTTATAATGACACGAGGTTGTATGTCATTAGACATCTTGTATGATAGTGACAAAACACCCTTCCAACGTTGGGTTCGCTTCACCTTAGATGATTCACCAAATATAACTACTAAATGATGACCACCGTTCTATTTTCCTGTTACCCCAGCTCGACCCAGCTACACTCTTATTACCTGAAAGGAATTGTGAAACAGAAGGGTGAGCACAACTAGCCCAGTAAAGAATATCGTGACTAAAGATAAATAAGTTATCAATAGCCTTCAACAGAATTAAATCAGAGATTTAGAACATATGGTAGATGATAAAAATTTCAACCATAGTTGCAGCGGAACGAGCAATCCATTAGAAGAGTCAAATAGACTATAAACTCTATTATCTTCTCTATGTTAAAAATCCACCAACAATGTTTTATCCATGTAACATTACACAACAGTTCCTTTCCACAATCATATGAATAACTCATAATCATAATTGTGATTCTAAATTTTTCTTCGCACCCAGGACGAAGAATATTTTCATCACCTGTCTTTACCTGAAATATTAAAGATCATGGTTATACCAAATCACAGTTCCTGTTCATAATCATGCTAATAATTCCATCTTCGTACTACGGCCAAAGATATTCATCAACAAACCATCTTTGCACTACGGGCCAGAGATATTCAACAACAGTTCATCTTCGCACTACAGGCCAAAGATATTCATCAATAATTCATTTTGCACTACAGGCCAAAGATATTCTTCAACAGTTCATATTTGCACAATAGGCCAAATATATTCATATCTCAAAGAAATATATAATCATTTCAAAATTTATATAAACAATAATTATAACCATGTTGATCATTTCACCTTTGTACTTAAGCTTAAGATATTCAATTATAAATTTAATGGTCATGATCATACCAGTCACAATTCAACTTTGCACTACAGGTCAAAGAGAACCCTAGTCATGATCATACCAAAAATATACCCATCTTTACACTCAAGTCAAAGAGAAATATCATCATTAGTGTTATAAAAATATTATATATGATAATGAAATCAATATAATCAACATATAGATTTAATCTCAAGAGTAATATTCATAACTCAACTATAATTTGGTCAGAAAAAGAAACTAATTTTGTCATGAATAGTAACTCGTGAATAGTAACTCATGAATAGTAAATCCGACACAAAAAGATAGAAATTTCACAATAAAATTCATACCAATATTTCGGTACAATGATATTGAAAGAATAACATTTCTTAAATTTATAAACAATTTATTTTAATTGTTTACACTTTACTAAATAATACATTTAATCATCCTAAAATACCAAACTCATAAGATTTCATTACCAATAACCAAAACACTCATCAAAAATCTGCATATACCTCATATAGGATTCTCAAGCCATAAAATCCTATTTTTCAATTTTCTTACTTCACATAATATATTTAATTTATTTTCTCATAACTAGTCTATTTTCATAAAAAATATCAAATCAGTTCTAAAAATATTTCTTTTCTGGGATTTAGCATAATATAGTCCCATATTGAACATATATTTTTCTCAGAATTTTTAAAACTCATTTACTATTTTTCATATGGCTAAAACCGCCGAATATTTAGACATTTATCATAAATTGTACTTTTATCCAAAAATTCCGAAATTCACAGAGTACACTGATATTATATAGATATACTTCCAATAAAAATTTCATCAATTTTGGAGTTAACCACAAGGAATTATAAGCGGTTACTTTTAAAATAGTCTTTTCTCATAAAATTCATAACTCTCAATCTATACATCCAAAAATCACCATTTTTGGACACAATCAATAAAACTCATCAAAATATCATTTCAAATTTTTCCAGAATTTTCTGAAGGTCGAAAGAAGTACGAACTGAAAAACATAACAACCCTTAAAATCACTTACTATCCCTTACCTCAAAAGAGCAGTACTTCTGATCGGTATAAGACTGAAGGAAACGTGCACTGATGAATAAAAACTCACAAAGTATCTAAATACTCACAAAATACACTCAATAATCTAGAGAGAGGAAGAGAGAAAACTTATGAATTCTGGTGTGTTTTTCAATTCTAACTTAGCCCTCTATTTATAAGAAAATGTTAGCACGCCGAAGCAGACTTAACCTGCAACCTGATGGCTTTACCTGCTACTATTCCCACCCACCACATTTGAATAAAAATCTCAGCACATTTCTTCACCAACCAAGAGTGGGGCCCACCAATTCTAGAATTTTCCACCAAAATGATTAACTCCGAAAATTCAACAATTTCTGAACCAGTCATCTCGTAAAATTCATAACAAATTATACGTTCATTTTTAACGGTTCAAAATTTGTGGACATATACTCAACTTATATATGTATAACATATCCAAATATTACCATGATCCAACGGTCGGATTAAAAATTATAACCCTCGCAAAATATCTCAAAAACCCTAATTTGATTTTTAATACCTCTATTCCGACAAAAATACTGATAAAAACCTCAACATTAACTCCTTCATTTTTAACCACAATAAATATATCCAACATTTAGATCCACATAAAAAAAATATTTCCTTATCATATGAATCAATAATTAATTATTCACAAATAATATTACAGAATCACATTTATGACAACCAGGCCGTTCCCAGGAAAGAGGGGGCTTTCCAATAAAGATTTATCCTTATTGGCGCGCAATTAGATAACTAAACCTCTACCTAGATAGAATTTTTTAGACATTGCCAATAATGCTATCTAATAATATTATTCAAATAATATGAATTATTGATCTGATAATGGAGATGATGTGCAGCAACAATTATTGAAACAACAATAATATAAAATATCAACGCAGCAATTATTGAATCAATAAAATAAAATATTGAACAGTAATTACTGTGACAATTATTCAGTAGTGTCTTCTTACGTAAGAATCAATAATTGGTGCAATACCGTGTGCTACTGTGCAACTACGCGTATTACTGTATTTTAATCACCGGGTATTCCAACAGTGTTAACGGTAATAACTACGCCGTTAATTATAAAAACTCAATTTTTGTCGTTATCTTCATCTGACAGTTATTCATTATGGGGCCCACAAATAGCTGTGCCGTCGTACGAATATTCCCCGACAGAAAGAATATTCAACGACCAAACGAATATTCCCCGACAACAATGATTATTTTATAACCACTTACTTATTTTGAAAAAAATTCATATAGCACCTTTAACTTTAACTTTTTATCAATTTAACCATTTACTGAATCGTAATTATAAGAAAAATTGAATACTTTTATTTCATAAAATTTGGGGTCTTACAATCTCCTCTCCTTATGAAATTTCATCCTCGAAATTTGCGTACCTGGTATTTCGAAGAGTTGAGAATACCTTGCTTTCATTTCAGATTCCATCTTTCCTGTCATCATGATTTCTCCATTGCTCAGCTCCTGTATTTCAGATATCATTCTAGAATACAGCTTCAAAAATAAAGGTTAATTTAATAAATTAACATATCACATCATATCCCGATAGTATGACTGACCAACAAATAAGCTTAGGTAGGACACACTAGCGAAGGATTTACTCGTCTCTCCCTTCCTAGTTGTATTCTCCGATCTTCGCCAGAGATCATATCCCTAAGCTCTGATACCAAAATGTAACTCTGGACACCAACTTGTGTCAGCACCTTACATTGATACCTATCAGTTTGCCACCGCAGAACGGCGTCCCCTACGGAGAGTCTGGCTTCGGGGCATCCCCCATCAACAGAAAGTCACCAGCGAGAGGCTCGGGGCTCTTTACTTATAGCTCTGATACCAAATGTGACAACCCCAAAATAGGTCCATTCCATCCAACCCATTTTGAGTCGCCAAATGCATGGTACAGATAACAACTACAACTTTATTATAACAATTGTCGTGCAAAATACAACAACACATATGCTGTGAGTTTGGATACAAATATATACCAACTGTGACTCATGTCCCAACCTTGGATAGCACGTCACAATGACACCTTACACAAAGGTATAGTCAAAAACTATTTTTGAAATTAGAATCATTGGGAAGTGCTCAAGGAAACCCTCGTACATGGGAGGCCATGCGTCTAGGTTATGATAGATATCATATGGCCACAGAATTATTCTTGGTTGACCCAATAGACCCCAAAGAAAAACGAGAAGATTACTATCATATTCTTCCAAATGATGAGTCTTCTCTTGACATATCATTATCTCTACTGTCTCTAATTGAGAATTATACTTCAAACAAACACCAAGATTTCAAAAACATAATAACCCTTAAAATTTCTTACTATCCCTTACTATCCCTTACAATCCCCTACTATCCCTTACCAATATTCCTATATAAGAAAAATCCTACCAATATTCCGGTATAATGATATTGAAAGAAATAATATCATTGATAAAAAAATAACATCCCTTACAATAATATCTCTTACCTCAAAAGAGCAGTACTCCTGACTGGAATAACGCTGAACGAACTTGCACCGTATAGCAACACTCAAGATATCAAAATACTCACAAGAATACACTCGATAATATAGAGAGAGAAATAGAGAGAAAACTTCAGTTTCTGGTGTGATTTTCAATTCTAACCTAAGCACCCTATTTATAGGAAAATGCTTAGAACACCAAAGTAGAAAATTGAATATAATAATATTATTTATAAACAAAATTCCTAAGCACACCACTAGCTGATTTCAACCATTTAACACATGCCCCTCAATTGAAAAAAATGTTTTTCTTAAAAATAAAAATTAAACTTCCAAAAATTAATTATTTCGGAATTACGGAACTTCAATAATTCATAATAAATAGCCCTTTAATCATAAATTTCATATCTCGCGAGTTTTTATAGGAAATTCAATTCTCTACAACTTTGCAGAAGAAAGTTTTTCTAAATTTCAAACAAAAATTGACCGAAATTCATAAACGGACGATTTTACAGGCTATAATCATATTTCAGTCAAGAAATAGATCCACCGACATACAAAACATGTGTTAATCATTTAATGCAACAAAAATACTCTTTCTCCTCATATACTCATTTATCCCACATTAATTGTAAAAAATATCACCATTAATATATTATTAAAATAATATATTTAAATAAATTATTTTATCAGAAAAAGATAAAATATAAATTTTCAACAATTGTCACATTAAAAATTTTCTCCATCTATATCCACATAAAATCAATATTTTCCTCATCATATAAATCAATAATTAATTATTCATAAATAATATTACAGAATCACAATACTGACAACCAGGCAGTTCCCAAGAAAGAGGGGGCTTTCCAATAAGGATCTCTTCCTTAATGGCGCGCAATTAGATGACCAAACCTCTCCTTAGACAGAACTTTCTAGACATTACCAATAATATTATCTAATAATATTATTCAGATAATATGAATTATTGCTCCGATAATAGAAAATACTGTGTAGTGACAATTATTAAAACAACAGTAATATAAAATATCAACGCAACAATTATTGAATCAATAAAATAAAATACTGAACAGTAATTACTGTAACAATTATTGAGTGATGCCTTCTTACGTAAAAATCAATAATTGGTGCAATACAGTGTGCTACTGTGTAACAACGTGTATTACTGTGTTTTAACCACCGGGTATTCCAACAGTATTAACGGTAACAACTACGCCGTTATTTATAAACAACTTACTCTTGTCGTTTTTTTCATCCAATCGCTTTCCGTTATGGGGCCCACTGTGACGCCCCCAAAATAGGTCTATTCCATCCAACCTATTCTGAGTCGCCAAATACATGGTACAGAAAATAACTACAACTTTATTATTACAATTGTCGTGCAAAATACGACAACACATATACTGTGAGTTTAAATACAAATATTGTCATCTAGACAGTATTCATACTCAATTAAGTCCTCATTATACTTATTGATACACTATTTTACAAAATAATGAGGACTACTAAAACAACTGTCTTGAACCATCATTCCACACCCCGACTAGTACTCGCTACATTCTCGCCTCCTGAGAAGAAAAATGGAACAACAAGAAAAAGGGTGAGCTCAATTAGCCCAGTAAAGAATATTATGACTAAGATAATATACAACAAATTATTCTTAGTCTTCAACAGGAAAAAATCTAATAGAATACAATAGACAACAACTTTTAAATCAATATTCGCAGCGGAAAATAATAATTCATAGAAGAGTTACGTAGAGAATGAAATCTACGATTATCTATGAATTTAAAAGTCCATCATCAACATTTTATCCCTGTAACATCAATCAATAAATATCTAGAATCAAATAGTTATCTTTGCACTACAGGCCAAAGATATTCATCAGTTGGTCATGTTCATCTTAACACCTATTCATCTTTGCACTACAGGCCAAAGATATTCATCAGAAATCATTCATCTTTGCACTACAGGCCAAAGATATTCATCAGAAATTATTAATCTTTGCACTACAGGCCAAAGATATTCAATTATATCATCATTTAGGACTGAGGATGATGAAAAATATTTTAAAGGAAACGAATCTAGTGAAACAAAATAATAAATATTAAGATTCGTATTTCAGCTATTCCATGTCCAAAAATACCTCATAAATAATCATAGTGGAGTAAAATTTAAGAATGATCAAAATATGGATACAATCAAAGCTAGTATCCAGAATAGATATTTTGGACGAAAAGAAGAAAATTTCATTTTTCGGTGAATAGTAACTCGTGAATAGTAACCCCGACATGAAAAGTTCTAAATTTGATAAAAAGATCAGATCAATACTTCGGCATAATGATATTGGAGAAAATAATATCATTTAAGAAGAAATAACACCCCTTACCTCAAAAGAGCAGTACTTCTGACTGGAATAACGCTGAACGAACTTGCACCGTATAGCAACACTCAAGATATCAAAAAAACTCACAAGAATACACTCGATAATATAGAGAGAGAAATAGAGAGAAAACTTCAGTTTCTGGTGTGATTTTCAATTCTAACCTAAGCACCCTATTTATAGGAAATTGCTTAGAACACCAAAGCAGAAAATTTAATAAAATAATAATATAATTATAAATTTTCCTTAGCCCACCTTTGAAAATTTGGATTCAGCCATCAACATGTGCAAGTGGGGCCCACCAAAGTGTAAAAAACATTTTTGTTAATAAAAATAAATAAAACTTTCAAAAATCAATTATTTCGGAATTTCGGAACTTCAATAATTCATAATAAATAGCCTTTTTATCAGAAAATTTAAATCTCGCGTCTTTTTATAGGAAATTCAATTCTCTACAACTTTGCAGAAGAAAGTTTTTCCAAATTCTAAACAGAAATTGACCGAAATCCACAAACGGGCGATTTTACTGTCTATAATAAATTTTCGGTCAAGAATTGTGTCCATCAATACACAAAACATGTGTTAAACATTTAATCTAACAAAAATACTCTTCCTCCTCATTTATTCATATAGCCCACATTCATTGTAAAAATATCACCATTAATATATTATGAAAATAAAATATTTAAATGAATTATTTTATCAGATAAAATAAAATATTAATTTTTAACAATTGTCACATTAAAATTTTTCTCCATCTATATCCATATAAAATCAATATTTTCTTTATCATATAAATTAATAATTAATTATTCATAAATAATATTACAGAATCACATTACTGACAGCCACGCAGTTCCCAGAAAGAGGGGGCTTTCCAATAAGAATCTCTTCCTTAGTGGCGCGCATTTAGATGACCAAACCTCTCATTAGACAGAATTTTCTAGACATTGCCAATAATATTATCTAATAATATTATTCAGATAATATGAATTATTGCTCCGATAATAGAAAATACTGTGTAGTGACAATTATTAAAACAACAGTAATATAAAATATCAACGCAGCAATTATTGAATCAATAAAATAAAATACTGAACAGTAATTACTGTAACAATTATTGAGTAATGCCTTCTTACGTAAATTGGTGCAATACCGTGTGCTACTGTGCAACAACGCGTATTATTGTGTTTTAACCACCGGGTATTCTAACAGTGTTAACGGTAACAACTACGCCGTTATTTATAAACAACTTACTCTTGTCGTTTTTTTCATCCAATCGCTTTTCGTTATGGGGCCCACAAAAGGCTGCGCCGTCGTATGAATATTCCCCGACAGTAAGAATATTCCACGATCAAACGAATATTCCCCGACAATAATGAATATTTTATAACTACTTGTGCATTTCGAAAAAAATTCATATATCACCCTTAACTTTAACATTTTTCAATTTAACCATTTACTGAATAGTAATTATAAGAAAAATTGAATACTTTTATTTCATAAAATTCGGGGTCTTACAATCTCTCCCCTCCTAGTTATATTTTCCGATCTCCGCCAGAGATCATATCCCTAAGCTCTGATATCAACTGTGACGCCCCCAAAATAGGTCCATTCCATCCAACCTATTCTGAGTCGCCAAATATATGGTACAGAAAATAACTACAACTTTATTATTACAATTGTCGTGTAAAATACGACAACACATATACTGTGAGTTTAAATACAAATATTGTCATCTAGACAGTATTCATATTCAATTAAGTCCTCATTATACTTATTGATACACTATTTTACAAAATAGTGAGGACTACTAAAATAACTGTCTTGAACCATCATTCCACACCCTGACTAGTACTCGCTACATTCTCGCCTCCTGAGAAGAAAAATGGAACAACAAGAAAAAGGGTGAGCTCAACTAGCCCAGTAAAGAATATTATGACTAAGATAATATACAACAAATTATCCTTAGTCTTCAACATGGAAAAATCTAATAGAATACAATAGACAATAACTTTTAAATCAATATTCACAGCAAAAAATAATAATTCATAGAAGAGTTACGTAGAGAATGAAATTTACGATTATCTATGAATTTAAAAGCCCATCATCAATATTTTATCCCTGTAACATCAATCAATAAATATCTTGAATCAAATAGTCATCTTTGCACTACAGGCCAAAGATATTCATCAGTTGGTCATGTTCATCTTAACACCTGTTCATCTTTGCACTACATGCCAAAGATATTCATCAGAAATCATTCATCTTTGCACTACAGGCCAAAGATATTCATCGGAAATTATTAATCTTTGCACTACAGGCCAAAGATATTCAATTATATCATCATTTAGGACTGAGGATGATGAAAAATATTTTAAAGGAAACGAATCCAGTGAAACAAAATAATAAATATTAAGATTCGTATTTCAGCTATTCCATGTCCAAAAATACCTCATAAATAATTATAGTGGAGTAAAATTCAAGAATGATCAAAATATGGATACAATCAAAGCTAGTATCCAGAATAGATATTTTGGACGAAAAGAAGAAAATTTCATTTTTCGGTGAATAGTAACTCGTGAATAGTAACTCGTGAATAGTAATTCGTGAATAGTAATCCCGACATGAAAAGTTCCAAATTTGATAAAAAGTTCAGATCAATACTTCGGCATAATAATATTAGAGAAAATAATATCATTTAAGAAGAAATAACATCCCTTACCTCAAAAGAGCAGTACTTCTGACTGGAATAACGCTGAACGAACTTGCACCGTATAGCAACACTCAAGATATCAAAAAAACTCACAAGAATACACTCGATAATATAGAGAGAGAAATAGAAAGAAAACTTCAGTTTCTGGTGTAATTTTCAATTATAACCTAAGCACCCTATTTATAGGAAATTGCTTAGAACACCAAAGCAGAAAATTTAATAAAATAATAATATAATTATAAATTTTCCTTAGCCCACCTTTGAAAATCTGGATTCAGCCATCAACATGTGCAAGTGGGGCCCACCAAAGTGTAAAAAAACGTTTTTGTTAATAAAAATAAATAAAACTTCTAAAAATCAATTATTTCGGAATTTCGGAACTTCAATAATTCATAATAAATAGCCTTTTATCAGAAAATTCAAATCTCGCGACGTTTTATAGGAAATTCAATTCTCTACAACTTTGCAGAAGAAAGTTTTCCCAAATTCCAAACAGAAATTGATCGAAATTCACAAACGGGCGATTTTACTGTCTATAATAAATTTTCGGTCAAGAATTGTGTCCATCAATACACAAAACATGTGTTAAACATTTAATCCAACAAAAATATTCTTCCTCCTCATTTATTCATATAGCCCACATTCATTGTAAAAATATCACCATTAATATATTATTAAAATAATATATTTAAATGAATTATTTTATCAAAAAAAATAAAATATTAATTTTTAACAATTGTCACATTAAAATTTTTCTCCATCTATATCCACATAAAATCAATATTTTTTTCATCATATAAATCAATAATTAATTATTCACAAATAATATTACAGAATCACATTACTGACAACCAAGCAGTTCCCAGGAAAGAGGGAGCTTTCCAATAAGGATCTCTTCCTTACTGGCGCGCAATTAGATGACCAAACCTCTCATTAGACAGAACTTTCTAGACATTGCCAATAATGTTATCTAATAATATTATTCAGATAATATGAATTATTGCTCCGATAATAGAAAATACTGTGTAGTGACAATTATTAAAACAACAGTAATATAAAATATCAACGCAGCAATTATTGAATCAATAAAATAAAATACTGAACAGTAATTACTGTAATAATTATTGAGTAATACCTTCTTACGTAAAAATCAATAATTGGTGCAATACCGTGTGCTACTATGCAACAACGCGTATTACTGTGTTTTAACCACCGGTTATTCTAACAGTGTTAACGGTAACAACTACGCCGTTATTTATAAACAACTTACTCTTGTCGTTTTCTTCATCCAATCGCTTTTCGTTATGGGGCCCACAAAAGGCTGCGCCGTCGTATGAATATTCACCGACAGTAAGAATATTCCACGATCAAACGAATATTCCCCGACAACAATGAATATTTTATAACCACTTGTGCATTTCGAAAAAAATTCATATATCACCCTTAACTTTAACATTTTTCAATTTAACCATTTACTGAATAGTAATTATAAGAAAAATTGAATACTTTTATTTCATAAAATTCGGGGTCTTACAATCTCCCCTCCTTATAAAATTTTGTCCTCGAAATTTACGTACCTGGTATTTCAAAGAGTTGAGAATACGTTGCTTTCATTTCAGATTCCATCTTTCCTGTCATCATAATTTCTTCATTGCTCATCTCCTGTATTTCAGATATCATTCTAGAATACAGCTTCAAAACAAAGGTTAATTGAACAAATTAACATATCACATAATATCCCGATATTATGACTGACCAACAAATAAGCTTAGGTAGGACACACTAGCGAAGGATTTACTCATCTCTCCCCTCCTAGTTATATTTTCCGATCTCCGCCAGAGATCATATCCCTAAGCTCTGATATCAACTGTGACGCCCCCAAAATAGGTCCATTCCATCCAACCTATTCTGAGTCGCCAAATATATGGTACAGAAAATAACTACAACTTTATTATTACAATTGTCGTGCAAAATACGACAACACATATACTGTGAGTTTAAATACAAATATTGTCATCTAGACAGTATTCATACTCAATTAAGTCCTCATTATACTTATTGATACACTATTTTATAAAATAGTGAGGACTACTAAAATAACTGTCTTGAACCATCATTCCACACCCCGACTAGTACTCGCTACATTCTTGCCTCCTGAGAAGAAAAATGGAACAACAAGAAAAAGGGTGAGCTCAACTAGCCCAGTAAAGAATATTATGACTAAGATAATATACAGCAAATTATCCTTAGTCTTCAACAGGGAAAAATCTAATAGAATACAATAGACAACAACTTTTAAATCAATATTCGCAGCGGAAAATAATAATTCATAGAAGAGTTACGTAGAGAATGAAATCTACGATTATCTATGAATTTAAAAGCCCATCATCAACATTTTATCCCTGTAACATCAATCAATAAATATCTTGAATCAAATAGTCATCTTTGCACTACAGGCCAAAGATATTCATCAGAAATCATTCATCTTTGCACTACAGGCCAAAGATATTCATCAGAAATTATTAAGCTTTGCACTACAGGTCAAAGATATTCAATTATATCATCATTTAGGACTGAGGATGATGAAAAATATTTTAAAGGAAACGAATCCAGTGAAACAAAATAATAAATATTAAGATTCGTATTTCAGCTATTCCATGTCCAAAAATACCTCATAAATAATCATAGTGGAGTAAAATTCAAGAATGATCAAAACATGGATACAATCAAATCTAGTATCCAGAATAGATATTTTGGACGAAAAGAAGAAAATTTCATTTTTTGGTGAATAGTAACTCGTGAATAGTAACCCCGACATGAAAAGTTCTAAATTTGATAAAAAATTCAGATCAATACTTCGGCATAATGATATTGAAGAAAATAATATCATTTAAGAAGAAATAACATCCGTTACCTCGGAAAGACGGTACTTCTGACTGGAATACTAGATATAGTGCTGAAGGAAACTTGCACCGTATAGCAACACTCAAAGTATCAAATACTCACAAGAATACGCTCGATATAGAGAGAGAAATAGAGAGAAACTTGTGTTTCTGGTGTGATTTTCAATTCTAACCTAAGCACCCTATTTATAGGAAAATGCTTAGAACACCAAAGCAGAAAATTTAATATAATATTAATATATATATATATATATATATATATATATATATATATATATATATATATATATATATATATATATATATATATATATAATTTTCAAGCCCACCTCAAGACCATATGAACTCAGCTCATTATGCACATGTTGTAGCCCACAAAACAAACAAAAAACCTTTTCTTTGAAAAAACTAATTAAAACTTCCAAAAATCAATTATTTTCTTTAAATGAATTATTTTATCAGAAAAAGATAAAATATTAATTTTCAACAATTGTCACATTAAAAATTTTCTCCATCTATATCCACATAAAATCACTATTTTCCTCATCATATAAATCAATAATTAATTATACACAAATAATATTACAGAATCACAGTACTAACAACCAGGCCGTTCCCAGGAAAGAGGGAGCTTTCCAATAAGGATCTCTCCTTACTGACGCGCAATTAGATGACCAAACCTCTCCTTAGACAGAACTTTTTAGACATTGCCAATAATGTTATCTAATAATATTATTCAGATAATATGAATTATTGTTCCGATAATAGAAAATACTGTGTAGTGACAATTATTAAAACAACAGTAATATAAAATATCAACGCAGCAATTATTGAATCAATAAAATATAATATTGAACAGTAATTACTGTAATAATTATTGAGTAGTGCCTTCTTACGTAAGAATCAATAAATGGTGCAATACCGTGTGCTACTGTGCAATAACGCGTATTACTGTGCTTTAACTACCGGGTATTCCAACAGTATTAACGGTAACAACTACGTCGTTATTTATAAACAACTTATTTTTGTCGTTTTCTTCATCTAATCGCTTTCCGTTATGGGGCCCGCAAAAGACTGCGCCGTCGTACGAATATTCTCCGACAGTAAGAATATTCCACGACCAAGCGAATATTCCCCGACAACAATGAATATTTTATAACCACTTGTTTATTTAAAATATTTGCGCATTTTACCCATAACTAACCACATTAATCAAATCAACCCTTACTATTTCAGAATAATAAATAGAGGAAATTAAATTTCGTTTATTAATAATTTGGGGTCTTACAACCTCCCCTCCTTATGAAATTTCGTCCTCGAAATTGACATACGTACCTGGTGTTTCGAAAAGATGAGGATACCTCGCTTTCATTTCCGTTTCCAACTCCCAAGTCATTTCCTCAATAGCATGATTTCTCCACAAAACTTTAACTTGTGGTATGACCTTCGTGCGCAGGACACGCTCCTTCCTATCCAGGATCTTGACAGGTACCTCATCGTACGCTAAGTCTTCGGCTATCTCGTCCGGTTCTAACTCAATAACGTGGTTCAGGTCTTTCACATATTTACGAAGCACAGATATATGAAAAATATTATGAACACGAGACATACTTGGAGGTAACGCGAGTCTATAGGCCACATTTCCTACTCGGTCAAGAATCTGAAATGGACCAATAAATCGTGGATTGAGCTTTCCTCTCTTCCCAAATCTTGTAACTCCTTTCCATGGAGCTACACGTAATAATACATGATCCCCAATGTCAAATTCCACGTCCTTTAGATGAAGATCCACATATCGCTTTTGTCGATCCTGTGCCGTTTGTATACGTTGTCGAATCGTTTGGATCTTCTCTATAGTCATTCATACCAACTCTGGTCCCAACAACGTTGCTTCTCCCACCTCATCCCAACATACTGGAGAGCGACACTTTTGTCCATACAATGCTTCAAAGGGAGCCACACCTATACTTGCCTGATAACTGTTGTTGTAGGAGAATTCACCAATGGTAGGTACTTATCCCAACTGCCTTTGAAGTCTAGGACACAAAGTCTTAATAGATCTTCAAGAGTTTGAATAGTCCTCTCTGATTGCCCGTCCGTTTGAGGATGGTATGCCGAACTGAACTGTAAATCCGTGCCTATAGCTTTTTGCAAGCTAACCCAAAATCTTGAAGTGAATCTTGGGTCACGATCTGAACTATGGATACTGGCATGCCATGCAACCTCACAATCTCATTCATGTACATACTAGCAAGACGTTCAAGGGAATAAGTCTCACGTATCGGCAAGAAATGAGCGGACTTGGTTAATCTATCAACAATAACCCAAATCGCATCTATGCCTTGAGAAACCTTGGGAAGACCCGTAACAAAATCCATAGTAATGTGTTCCTCCTACCATTTCGGAATCTCAAGTGGCTGCAATGGACCCTTTGGTACTTGATGCTCCGCTTTTACACGTTGACAAATTAAACACCTCGAGATAAACTTTGCAATCTCTCTCTTCATATTGTTCCACCAAAATATATGTTGAAGATCACGATACATTTTGGTACTGCAAGGATGGATCGCAAATGGTGTATTGTGTGCCTCCATCATGATCTTGTACTTCAAATCAGAATCGTTAGGAACACAAAGTCTGGAGTGGACTCGAAGTATTCCTTCTTCATCGATTCTCGCTTCCGGAATAGCACCTTCTTGTACTTTCTTCTTCATACGCATCAGCTCCGGGTCTGTGGCTTAAGCAACTTTAACTTTATCGATTAAAGTTGATTCTACGCGTATACTTGACATCATCACACTCGTTCTTGCATATGATCTTCTACTCAATGCGTCAGCTACCACGTTTGCTTTTCTAGGATGGTATTGGATGGTATGATCGAAATCTTTCAACAGCTCGAGCCAACGTCGGTGACGCATGTTAAATTCTTGGAAGCTCTTCTCGCATTCCTCGGCCCATTCGAAGTTTGTATCTTTTTGAGTCAGCTGAGTTAATGGAGTAGCGA
The DNA here is from genome assembly GCA_016801055.1 of Panax notoginseng. Taxonomy (NCBI): domain Eukaryota; kingdom Viridiplantae; phylum Streptophyta; class Magnoliopsida; order Apiales; family Araliaceae; genus Panax; species Panax notoginseng. The sequence goes on along the minus strand of CM029022.1, from coordinate 80,545,216 downwards.
TTCGAGAAAATACTTACACGAATCTCTGATAATAACCAGCTAAGCCTAGAAAGCTATGTATTTCGATTACTGACTTAGGTTGCTCTCAACTGTGACGCCCCCAAAATAGGTATACAACACCCATCCAACCCATTCTGAGTCGCCAAATACATGGTACAGAAAATAACTACAATTTTATTATTACAATTGTCGTGCAAAATACGACAACACATATACTGTGAGTTTAAATACAAATATTGTCATCTAGACAGTATTCATACTCAATTAAGTCCTCATTATACTTATTGATACACTATTTTACAAAATAGTGAGGACTACTAAAACAACTGTCTTGAACCATCATTCCACACCCCGACTAGTACTCGCTACATTCTCGCCTCCTGAGAAGAAAAATGGAACAACAAGAAAAAGGATAAGCTCAACTAGCTCAGTAAAGAATATTATGACTAAGATAATATACAACAAATTATCCTTAGTCTTCAACAGGAAAAACTCTAATAGAATACAATAGACAACAACTTTTAAATCAATATTCGCAGCGGAAAATAATAATTCATAGAAGAGTTACGTAGAGAATGAAATCTACGATTATCTATGAATTTAAAAGCCCATCATCAACATTTTATCCCTGTAACATCAATCAATAAATATCTTGAATCAAATAGTCATCTTTGCACTACAGGCCAAAGATATCCATCAGTTGGTCATGTTCACCTCAACACCTGTTCATCTTTGCACTACGGGCCAAAGATATTCATCAGAAATCATTAATCTTTGCACTACAAGCCAAAGATATTCAGTTATATCATCATTTAAGACTGAGGATGATGAAAAATATTTTAAAGGAAACGAATCCAGTGAAACAAAATAATAAATATTAAGGATTCGTATTTCAGCTATTCCATGTCCAAAAATACCTCATAAATAATCATAGTGGAGTAAAATTCAAGAATGATCAAAACATGGATACAATCAAAGCTAGTATCCAGAATGGATATTTTGGACAAAAAGAAGAAATTTTTATTTTTCGGTGAATAGTGCCGTATTCGTGAATAGTACCGTATACGTGAATAGTGCCGTATACGTGAATAGTAACTCCGACACCAAAAGATAGAAATTTCACAAAAAAACATCATTATGCTTCGTGAATAGTACTCGTGAATAGTAACTCGTGAATAGTAACTCATGAATAGTAACTCATGAATAGTAACCCCGACATGAAAAAGTTCCAAATTTGATAAAAATTTCTAACCAATATTTCGGCATAATGATATTGAAGAAATAATATCATTTTCGAATAGAATAACATCCCTTACCTCAGCAAAAGCAGTACTTTTAGTTGAAACACCGGATATAGGTTATGACTTGAACTTGCAACGTATAGCAATACTCAAAGTATTAGAATACTCACAAGAATACGCTCACTAATATAGAGAGAGAAAGAGAGAAAAACTTGTGTTTCTGGTGTGATTTTCAATTCTAACCTAAGCACCCTATTTATAGGAAAATGCTTAGAACACCAAAGCAGAAAATTTAATATAATAATAATATATATATATAAATTTTCAAGCCCACCTTAGAAAATCTGAAATCAGCCACCTTGCACATGTTTATGATGTCTAAAAAAATATAAAAACGTTTTTCTCAAAATAATTAACTAAAACTCCCAAAAATCAATTATTTCGGAACTTCGAAACTTCAATAATTCATAATAAATAGCCCTTTTGTCAGAAAATTCGAATCTAGTGATTTTTTATAGGAAATTCAATTCTCTACAACTCTGCAGAAGAAAGTTTTTCCAAATTCCAAACAGAAATTGACCGAAATTCACAAATGGGTGATTTTACAATCAATAATAAATTTTCGGTCAAGAATTGTGTCCACCAACACACAAAATATGTGTTAATCATTTAATGCCACAAAAATACTCTTCCTCCTCATATACTCATATATCCCACATTCATTATAAAAATACGACCATCAATATATTATTAAAATAATATATTTAAATGAATTATTTTATCAGAAAAAGATAAAATATTAATTTTTAACAATTGTCACATTAAAAATTTTCTCCATCTATATCCACATAAAATCAATATTTTTCTCATCAAATAAATCAATAATTAATTATACACAAATAATATTACAGAATCACAGTACTGGCAACCAGGCCGTTCCCAGGAAAGAGGGGGCTTTCCAATAAGGATCTCTCCTTACTGGCGCACAATTAGATGACCAAACCTCTCCTTAGACAGAACTTTCTAGACATTGCCAATAATGTTATATAATAATATTATTCAGATAATATGAATTATTGTTCCGATAATAGAAAATACTGTGTAGTGACAATTATTAAAACAACAGTAATATAAAATATCAACGCAGCAATTATTAAATCAATAAAATACAATATTGAACAGTAATTACTGTAACAATTATTGAGTAGTGCCTTCTTACGTAAAAATCAATAATTGGTGCAATACCGTGTGCTACTGTGTAACAACGCGTATTACTGTGTTTTAACCACCGGGTATTCCAATAGTATTAACGGTAACAACTACGCCGTTATGTATAAACAACTTGTTTTTGTCGTTTTCTTCATCCAATCGCTTTCCGTTATGGGGCCCACAAAAGACTGCGCCGTCGTACGAATATTCTCCGACAGTAAGAATATTCCACGACCAAGCGAATATTCCCCGACAACAATGAATATTTTATAACCACTTGCTTATTTAAAATATTTGCGTATTTTACCCATAACTGACCACATTAATCAAATCAACCCTTACTATTTCAGAATAATAAATAGAGGAAATTAAATTTCATTTATTAATAATTTGGGGTCTTACAACCTCCCCTCCTTATGAAATTTCGTCCTCGAAATTGACATACGTACCTGGTGTTTCGAAAGGATGAGGATACCTCGCTTTCATTTCCGTTTCCAACTCCCAGGTCATTTCCTCAATAGCATGGTTTCTCCACAAAATTTTAACTTGTGCTATGACCTTCGTGCGTAGGACATACTCCTTCCTATCCAAATCTTGACATGTACCTCCTCGTACGTTAAGTCTTCGGCTATCTCGTCCGGTTCTAACTCAATAACGTGGTTCGGGTCTTTCACATATTTACGAAGCATAGATATGTGAAAAACGTTATGAACACGAGACATACTTGGAGGTAACGCGAGTCTATAGGCCACATTTCCTAGTCGGTCAAGAATCTAAAATAGACCAATAAATCGTGGATTGAGCTTTCCTCTCTTCCCAAATCTTGTAACTCCTTTCCATGGAGCTACACGTAATAATACATGATCCCCAATGTCAAATTCTACGTCCTTTCGATGAAGATCCGCATAACTCTTTTGTCGATCCTATGCCATTTGTATACGTTGTCGAATCGTTTGGATCTTCTCTTTAGTCATTCGTACCAACTCTGGTCCCAACAACGTTGCATCTCCCACCTCATCCCAACATACTGGAGAGTGACACTTTCGTCCATACAATGCTTCAAAGGGAGCCACACCTATACTTGCCTGATAACTGTTGTTGTAGGAGAATTCCACCAATGGTAGGTACTTATCCCAACTTCCTTTGAAATCTAGGACACAAAGTCTTAATAGATCTTCAAGAGTTTGAATAGTCCTCTCTGATTGCCCGTCCGTTTGAGGATGGTAAGCCGAACTAAATCGTAAATCCGTGCCCATAGCTTTTTGCAAGCTAACCCAAAATCTTGAAGTGAATCTTGGGTCACGATCCGAAACTATGGATTCTGGCATGCCATGCAACCTCACAATCTCATTCACGTACATACTAGAAAGACGTTCATGGGAATAAGTCTCCCGTATCGGAAAGAAATGAGCAGACTTGGTTAATCTATCAACAATAACCCAAATAGCATTTATGCCTTGAGAAACCGTGGGAATACCCGTAACGAAATCCATGGTAATGTGTTCCCACTTCCATTTCAGAATCTCAAGTGGTTGCAATGGACCCTTTGGTACTTGATGCTCTGCCTTTACACGTTGACAAGTTAAACACCTCGAGATAAACTTTGCAATCTCTCTCTTCATATTGTTCCACCAAAATGTATGTCGAAGATCACGATACATTTTAGTACTTCTAGGATGGATTGCAAATGGTGTATTGTGTGCCTCCATCATGATCTTGTACTTCAAATTAGAGTTGTTAGGAACACAAAGTCTAGAGTGGACTCGAAGTATTCCTTCTTCATCGATTCTCGCTTCTGGAATAGCACCTTCTTGTACTTTCTTCTTCATACGCATCAGCTCCCGGTCTGTGGCTTAAGCAACTTTAACTTTATCGATTAAAGTTGATTCTACGCGTATACTTGACATCATCGCACTCGTTCCTGCATATGATCTTCTACTCAATGCGTCAGCTACCGCGTTCACATTTTCAGGATGGTATTGGATGGTATGATCGAAATCTTTCAACAGCTCGAGCCAACGTCGGTGTCGCATGTTGAATTCTTGGAAGCTCTTCTCGCATTCCTCGGTCCATTCGAAGTTTGTATCTTTTTGAGTCAGTTGAGATAACGGAGTAGCGATTCGAGAAATCCTTCCACGAATCTCCGATAGTAACCAGCTAAGCCTAGAAAGCTACGTATTTTGATTACTGACTTAGGTTTGCTCTCAACTGTGACTCATATCCCAATCTTGGATAGCATGTCACAATAACACCTATCAGTTTACAACCGCACGAATATGATGTCCCCTACAGAGAGTCTGGCTTCAGTGCATTCCATAAAAGAAGTCACCAGATAGAGGCTCGGGTACAAACTTCTACAGTTAGGTTTTTAACTCCTGAAGTTCAATAGGAGCCATTCGATATGAGATTTTAGAAGTGAGTTTTGTACCAGATTCAAAGATGATACAAAATTCAATATCACGCGTAGGCCAAGAAATTCTTCAGGAAATACGTCAGGGATTTTACTAACAATAGAAATATCATTCAATTCTGACGTATTTTTGTTCAAGTCCATGACATGGCTAAGAAAGCTTGACATCTGTTTTTCAATAAACGAATGACTTTACGGCTTGATATGAAAGAGTTTGACTTCAATGGTTTGGTTGCTTGAATTCGAATAACAGGTTGCTTAGGAATATGAAAACTAACAACCTTACGAAAGCAATCAATTTTGGCATGATGAGTAGTTAACCAATTAATCCCTAAAATTACGTCAAATGCAAGTATCTTTAAAGAAATAAGGTCAACAGGTAATGTGATGGTGCCAACTTGGATCAAACAAGATTTATAAACAGTGGATGCAACGAAAGTTTCTCCTAACGGAGTTTCAACAGATAGGTCCATTTCATCCAACCCATTTTGAGTCGCCAAATACATGGTACAGATAACAACTACAACTTTATTATAACAATTGTCGTGTAAAATACAACAACACATATGCTGTGAGTTTGGATACAAATATATACCAACTGTGACTCATGTCCCAACCTTGGATAGCACGTCACAATGACACCTTACATAAAGGTATAGTCAAAAACTATTTTTGAAATTAGAATCATTGGGAAGTGCTCAAGGAAACCCTCGTACATGGGAGGCCATGCGTCTAGGTTATGATAGATATCATATGGCCACAAAATTATCCTTGGTTGACCCAATAGACCCCAAAGAAAAATGAGAAGTTAACTATCATATTCTTCCCAATGGTGAGTCTTCTCTTGACATATCATTATCTCCACTGTCTCTAATTGAAAATTATACTTCAAACAAACACCAAAATTATATAGGTAGTGCTCGTAAAGATACTCGGCAAGTGGATGAGCACAACCCTGTCTTCTAATGACACGAGGTTGTATGTCATTAGACATCTTGTATGATAATGACAAAATACCCTTCCAACGTTGGGTTCGCTTCACCTTAGATGATTCACCAAATATAACTACTAAATGGTGATCACCGTTCTATTTTCCTGTTACCCCAGCTCGACCCAGCTACACTCTTATTACCGGAAAGGAATTGTGAAACAGAAGGGTGAGCACAACTAGCCCAGTAAAGAATATCGTGACTAAAGATAAATAAGTTATCAATAGCCTTCAACAGAATTAAATCAGAGATTTAGAACATATGGTAGATGATAAAAATTTCGACCATAGTTGCAGCGGAACGAGCAATCCATTAGAAGAGTCAAATAGACTATAAACTCTATTATCTTCTCTATGTTAAAAATTCACCAACAATATTTTATCCCTGTAACATCACACAACAGTTCCTTTCCACAATCATATGAATAACTCATAATCATAATTGTGATTCTAAATTTTTCTTCGCACCCAGGACGAAGAATATTTTCATCACCTGTCTTTACCTGAAATATCAAAGATCATGGTTATACCAAATCACAGTTCCTGTTCATAATCATGTTAATAATTCCATCTTCGCACTACGGCCAAAGATATTCATCAACAAACCATATTTGCACTACGGGCCAGAGATATTCGACAACAGTTCATCTTCGCACTACAGGCCAAAGATATTCATCAATAATTCATCTTTGCACTACTGGCCAAAGATATTCTTCAACAGTTCATATTTGCACTATAGGCCAAATATATTCATATCTCAAAGAAATATATAATCATTTCAAAATTTATATAAACAATAGTTATAACCATGTTGATCATTTCACCTTTGCACTTAAGCTTAAGATATTCAATTATAAATTCAATGGTCATGATCATACCAGTCACAATTCAACTTTGCACTACAGGCCAAAGAGAACCCTAGTCATGATCATACCAAAAATCTACCCATCTTTACACTCAAGTCAAAGAGAAATATCATCATTAGTGTTATAAAAATATTATATATGATAATGAAATCAATATAATCAACATATAGATTTAATCTCAAGAGTAATATTCATAACTCAACTATAATTTGGTCAGAAAAAGAAACTAATTTTGTCATGAATAGTAACTCGTGAATAGTAACTCATGAATAGTAAATCCGACACAAAAAGATAGAAATTCCACAATAAAATTCATACCAATATTTCGGTACAATGATATTGAAAGAATAACATTTCTTAAATTTATAAACAATTTATTTTAATTGTTTACACTTTACTAAATAATGTATTTAATCATCCTAAAATACCAAACTCATAAGATTTCATTACCAATAACCAAAACACTCATCAAAAATCTGCATATACCTCATATAGGATTCTCAAGCCATAAAATCCTATTTTTCAATTTTCTTACTTCACATAACATATTTAATTCATTTTCTCATAACTAGTCTATTTTCATGAAAAATATCAAATCAGTTCTAAAAATATTTTTTTTCTGGGATTTAGCAGAATATAGTCCCATATTGAACATATATTTTTCTCAGAATTTTTAAAACTCATTTACTATTTTTCATATGGCTAAAACTGCCGAATATTTAGACATTTATCATAAATTGTACTTTTATCCAAAAATTCCAAAATTCACAGAGTACACTGATATTATATAGATATACTTCCAATAAAAATTTCATCAATTTTGGAGTTAACCACAAGGAGTTATAAGCGATTACTTTTAAAATAGTCTTTTCCCGTAAAATTCATAACTCTTAATCTATACATCCAAAAATCACCATTTTTGGACACAATCAAGAAAACTCATCAAAATATCATTTCAAATTTTTCCAGAATTTTTGAAGGTCAGAAAAATTACGAAACTGAAAAACATAACAACCCTTAAAATCTCTTACTATCCCTTACCTCAAAAGAGCAGTACTTCTGATCGGTATAAGGCTGAAGGAAACTTGCACTGGTGAATAGAAACTCTCAAAGTATCTAAATAATCACAAAATATGCTTCATAATATAGAGAGAGAAAGAGAGAAAGCTTATGTTTTTGGTGTGATTTTCAATTCTAACTTAGCCCTCTATTTATAGGAAAATGATAGCACGCCGAAGCAGACTTAACCTGCAACCTAATGGCTTTACCTGCTACTATTTCCACCCACCATATTTGAATAAAAATCTCAGCATATTTTTTCACCAACCAAGAGTGGGGCCCACCAATTCTAGAATTTTCCACCAAAATGATTAACTCCGAAAATTCAATAATTTCTGAACCAGTCATCTCGTAAAATTCATAACAAATCATACGTTCATTTTTAACGGTTCAAAATTTGTAGACATATACTCAACTTATATATGTATAACATATCCAAATATTACCACGATCCAACGGTCGGATTAAAAATTATAACCCCCGCAAAATATCTCAAAAACCCTGATTTTTAATACCTCCATTCTGACAAAAATACTGATAAAAACCTCAACATTAACTCCTCATGTTTAACCACAAAAATATATCCCTCATTTATATCCACATAAAATAAATATTTCCTTATCATATGAATCAATAATTAATTATTCATAAATAATATTACAGAATCACAATACTGACAACCAGGCAGTTCTCAGAAAAGAGGGGGCTTTCCAATAAGGATCTCTTCCTTAATGGCGCACAATTAGATGACCAAACCTCTCCTTAGACAGAACTTTCTAGACATTGTCAATAATATTATCTAATAATATTATTCATATAATATGAATTATTGCTCCAATAATAGAAAATAATGTGTAGTGATAATTATTAAAATAACAGTAATATAAAATAGCAACGTAACAATTATTGAATCAATAAAATAAAATACTGAACAGTAATTACTGTAACAATTATTGAGTAATGCCTTCTTACATAAAAATTAATAATTGGTGCAATACAGTGTCCTACTGTGTAACAACGCGTATTACTGTGTTTTAACCACCGGGTATTCCAACAGTATTAACGGTAACAACTACGCCGTTATTTATAAACAACTTACTCTTGTCGTTTTCTTCATCCAATCGCTTTCCGTTATGGGGCCCACAAAAGGCTGCGCCGTCGAATAAATATTCCCCGACAGAAAGAATATTCCACGACTAAACGAATATTTCCTGACAACAATGAATATTTTATAACCACTTGCTTATTTTGAAAATTTTGCACATTTCACCCATAACTTTAAACTTTTATCAATTTAACAATTTACTGAATAGTAACTATAAGAAAAATTGAATACTTTTATTTCATAAAATTCGGGGTCTTACAATACTGTGACTCCCCCAAAATAGGTCCAATCCATCCAACCCATTCTGAGTCGTCAATAACATGAATCAGAAAATAACTACAACTTTATTATTACAATTGTCGTGCAAAATACGACAACACATATACTGTGAGTTTAAATACAAATATTATCATCTAGACAGTATTCATACTCAATTAACTCCTCATTACACTTATTGATACACTATTTTACAAAATAGTGAGGACTACTAAAACAACTGTCTTGAACCATCATTCCACACCCCGACTAGTACTCGTTACATTCTCGCCTCCTGAGAAGAAAAATGGAACAACAAGAAAAAGGGTGAGCTCAACTAGCCCAGTAAAGAATATTATGACTAAGATAATATGCAACAAATTATCCTTAGTCTTCAACAGGGAAAAATCTAATAGAATACAATAGACCACAACTTTTAAATCAATATTCGTAGCGGAAAATAATAATTCATAGAAGAGTTACGTAGAGAATGAAATCTACGATTATCTATGAATTTAAAAGTCCATCATCAACATTTTATCCCTGTAACATCAATCAATAAATATCTTGAATTAAATAGTCATCTTTGCACTACAGGCCAAAGATATTCATCAGTTGGTCATGTTCACCTCAACACATGTTCATCTTTGCACTACGGACCAAAGATATTCATCAGAAATCATTAATCTTTGCACTACAGGCCAAAGATATTCAGTTATATCATCATTTAAGACTGAGGATGATGAAAAATATTTTAAAGGAAACGAATCCAGTGAAACAAAATAATAAATATTAAGGATTCGTATTTCAGCTATTCCATGTCCAAAAATACCTCATAAATAATCATAGTGGAGTAAAATTCAAGAATGATCAAAACATGGATACAATCAAAGCTAGTATCCAGAATAGATATTTTGGACGAAAAGAAGAAAATTTTATTTTTCGGTGAATAGTAACTCGTGAATAGTAACTCATGAATAGTAACCCCGACATGAAAAGTTCCAAATTTGATAAAAAGTTCAGATAAATACTTCGACATAATGATATTGAAGAAAATAATATCATTTAAGAAGAAATAACATCCCTTACCTCAGCAAAAACAATACTTCTAGTTGAAACACCGGATATAAGTTATGACTTGAACTTCCACCGTATAGCAATACTCAAAATATTAGAATACTCACAAGAATACGCTCACTAATATAAAGAGAGAAAGAGAGAAGATCTCAGTTTCTGGTGTGATTTTCAATTCTAACCTAAGCACCCTATTTATAGGAAAATACTTAGAACACCAAAGTAGAAAATTAAATATAATAATATTATATTTACAAAATTGTCAAACCCACCTTAGAAGATCTGAATTCAGCCCATTCTTATCACATGTTGAGCCCACTAATTTGCAAAAAAACGTTTTTTTTAAAATAATAATTAAAACTTCCAAAAATCAATTATTTCGAAACTTCAGAACTTCAATAATTCATAATAAATAGACCTTTTATCAGAAAATTTGAATCTAGCGAGTTTTTATAGGAAATTCAATTCTCTACAATTTTGCAGAAGAAAGTTTTTCCAAATTCCAAATAGAAATTGACCGAAATCCACAAACGGACGATTTTACAGTTAATAATAAATTTTCGGTCAAGAATTGTGTCCACCAACACACAAAACATGTGTTAATCATTTAATGCCACAAAAATACTCTTCCTCCTCATATACTCATATATCCCACATTTATTGTAAAAATACCACCATCAATATATTATTAAAATAATATATTTAAATGAATTATTTTATCAGAAAAAGATAAAATATTAATTTTTAACAATTATCACATTAAAAATTTTCTCCATCTATATCCACATAAAATCACTATTTTTCTCATCATATAAATCAATAATTAATTATACACAAATAATATTACAGAACCACAGTACTGACAACTAGGCCGTTCCCAAGAAAGAGGGGGCTTTTCAATAAGGATCTCGCCTTACTGGCGCGCAATTAGATGACCAAACCTCTCCTTAGACAGAACTTTCTAGACATTGCCAATAATGTTATCTAATAATATTATTCAGATAATATGAATTATTATTTCGATAATAGAAAATATTGTGTAGTGACAATTATTAAAACAACAGTAATATAAAATATCAACGCATCAATTATTGAATCAATAAAATACAATATTGAACAGTAATTACTGTAACAATTATTGAGTAGTGCCTTCTTACGTAAAAATCAATAATTGGTGCAATACCGTGTGCTACTGTGTAACAACGCGTATTACTGTATTTTAACCACCGGGTATTCCAATAGTATTAACGGTAATAACTACGCCGTTATATTTAAATAATTTGCTTTTGTCGTTTTCTTCATCCAATCGCTTTCCATTATGGGGCCCACAAAAGACTGCGCCGTCGTACGAATATTCTCCGACAGTAAGAATATTCCACGACCAAGCGAATATTCCCCGACAACAATGAATATTTTATAACCACTTGCTTATTTAAAATGTTTGCGCATTTTTCCCATAACTAACCACATTAATCAAATCAACCCTTACTATTTCAGAATAATAAATAGAGGAAATTAAATTTCATTTATTAATAATTTGGGGTCTTACAACCTCCCCTCCTTATGAAATTTCGTCCTCGAAATTGACATACGTACCTGGTGTTTCAAAAAGATGAGGATACCTCGCTTTCATTTCCGTTTCCAACTCACAGGTCATTTCCTCAATAGCATGGTTTCTCCACAAAACTTTAACTTGTGGTAAGATCTTCGTGCGTAGGACATGCTCCTTCCTATCCAAGATCTTGACAGGTACCTCTTCGTACGTTAAGTCTTCGGCTATCTCGTCCGGTTCTAACTCAATAACGTGGTTCGGGTCTTTCACATATTTACGAAGCATAGATATGTGAAAAACGTTATGAACACGAGACATACTTGGAGGTAACGCGAGTCTATAGGCCACATTTCCTACTCGGTCAAGAATCTGAAATGGACCAATAAATCGTGGATTGAGCTTTCCTCTCTTTCCAAATCTTGTAACTCCTTTCCATGGAGCTACACGTAATAATACATGATCCCCAATGTCAAATTCCACGTCCTTTCGATGAAGATCCGCATAACTCTTTTGTCGATCTTGTGCCGTTTGTATGCGTTGTCGAATCGTTTGGATCTTCTCTGTAGTCATACGTACCAACTCGGGTCCCAACAATGTTACTTCTCCCACCTCATCTCAGCATACTGGAGAGCGACACTTTCGTCCATACAATGCTTCAAAGGGAGCCACACCTATACTTGCCTGATAACTGTTAATGTAGGAGAATTCCACCAATGGTAGGTACTTATCCCAACTCCCTTTGAAATCTAGGACACAAAGTCTTAATAGATCTTCAAGAGTTTGAATAGTCCTCTCTGATTGCCCGTCCGTTTGAGGATGGTAAGCCGAACTAAATCGTAAATCTGTGCCCATAGCTTTTTGCAAGCTAACCCAAAATCTTGAAGTGAATCTTGGGTCACGATCCGAAACTATGGATACTGACATGCCATGCAACCTCACAATCTCATTCACGTACATACTAGAAAGACGTTCAAGGGAATTAGTCTCCCGTATCGGAAAGAAATGAGCAGACTTGGTTAATCTATCAACAATAACCCAAATAGCATTTATGCCTTGAGAAACCGTGGGAATACCCGTAACGAAATCCATGGTAATGTGTTCCCACTTGCATTTTGGAATCTCAAGTGGTTGCAATGGACCCTTTGGCACTTGATGCTCCGCCTTTATACGTTGACAAGTTAAACACCTCGAGATAAACTTTGCAATCTCTCTCTTCATATTGTTCCACCAAAATGTATGTCGAAGATCACGATACGTTTTAGTACTTCCAGGATGGATCGCAAATGGTGTATTGTGTGCCTCCATTATAATCTTGTACTTTAAATCAGAGTCTTTAGGAACACAAAGTCTAGAGTGGACTCGAAGTATTCCTTCTTCATCGATTCTCGCTTCTGGAATAGCACCTTCTTGTACTTTCTTCTTCATACGCATCAGCTCCCGGTTTGTGAATTAAGCAACTTTAACTTTATCGATTAAAGTTGATTCTACGCGTATACTTGACATCATCGTACTCGTTCCTGCATATGATCTTCTACTCAATGCGTCAACTACCACGTTTGCTTTTCCACGATGGTATTGAATAGTATGATCGAAATCTTTCAACAGCTCGAGCCAACGTCGGTGTCGCATGTTGGAAGCTCTTCTCGCATTCCTCGGTCCATTCGAAGTTTGTATCTTTTCGAGTCAGCTGAGTTAATGGAGTAGCGATTCGAGAAAATTCTTTTACGAATCTCCGATAATAACTATAAAGCTACGTATTTCGATTACTGACTTAGGTTGCTCTCAACTGTGACTCATATCCCAATCTTGGATAGCATGTCACAATAACACCTATCAGTTTACAACCGCACGAATATGATGTCCCCTACAGAGAGTCTGGCTTCAGTGCATTCCACAAAAGAAGTCACCAGATAGAGGCTCGGGTACAAACTTCTACAGTTAGGTTTTTAACTCCTGAAGTTCAATAGGAGCCATTCGATATGAGATTTTAGAAGTGAGTTTTGTACCAGATTCAAAGATGATACAAAATTCAATATCACGCGTAGGCCAAGAAATTCTTCAGGAAATACGTCAGGGATTTTACTAACAATAGAAATATCATTCAATTCTGACGTATTTTTGTTCAAGTCCATGACATGGCTAAGAAAGCTTGACATCTGTTTTTCAATAAACGAATGACTTTACGGCTTGATATGAAAGAGTTTGACTTCAATGGTTTGGTTGCTTGAATTCGAATAACAGGTTGCTTAGGAATATGAAAACTAACAACCTTACAAAAGCAATCAATTTGGCATGATGAGTAGTTAACCAATCGATCCCTAAAATCACATCAAAAGCAAGTATCTTTAAAGAGATAAGGTCAACAGGTAATGTGATGGTGCCAACTTGGATCAAACAAGATTTATAAACAGTGGATGTGATGAAAATTTCTCCTAACAGAGTTTCAATAGATAAGTCAAAGTCTAATTTTCTCCGGAGTCAAGTTTAAACGTTGAGTATAAGCAGAAGAGATAAATAAATGGGTAGAACCGGTATCTAATAAGGTATAAACTTCGCAAGAATTTATAATTAACTAACCCGTGCTAACTTCGTTCGGGTTCCTCGCATTCTGACCGGTCACGAAAAACGCTCTTCCAGGAACCGTTGACTTTGACTTTTCTGGGATAACCTTTTGAGTCACCACCCCCGTTGGACTTGGTTTCGCTACAGTGCAATCTCGAGCGATATGTGTAAGACCCCAACTTATTAATGAATAAAATTAAATTTTCTCTAAATATTATTGTGAATAATAAGGGGTTAATTTGATATAATACTTTGGTTATGGGTGAAATGTGCAAATTTTGCAAAATAAGCAAGTGGTTATAAAATATTTATTTTTGGTCGGTGAATATTTGGTTGGTCGTGGAATATTCTTGCTGTCGGGGAATATTCGTACGACGACGCAGCCTTGTGTGGGCCCCATAACGGAAAGCGATTGGATGAAGAAAACGACAAGTATAAGTTGTTTATAAATAACGGCGTAGTTGTTACCGTTAATACTGTTGGAATACCCGGTGGTTAAAATACAGTAGCACACGGTATTGCACCAATTATTGATTCTTACGTAAGAAGGCACTACTCAATAATTGTTACAGTAGTTATTATTCAATATTTTATTTTATTGATTCAATAATTGCTGCGTTGATATTTTATATTATTGTTGTTTCAATAATTGTTGCTGCACAGTATTTTCATTTATCAGATCAATAATTCATATTATTTGAATAATATTATTAGATAACATTATTGGTAATGTCTAGAAAGTTCTGTCTAAGGAGAGGTTTGGTCATCTAATTGCGCGCCAGTAAGGAGAAATCCTTATTGGAAAGCCCCCTCTTTCCTGGGAACGGCCTGGTTGTCATAAATGTGATTCTGTAATATTATTTGTGAATAATTAATTATTGATTCATATGATAAGGAAATATTTATTCTATGTGGATATAAATGAGGGATATATTTTTGTGGTTAAAAATGAAGGAGTTAATGTTGAGGTGTTTTATCAGTATTTTTATCGGAATGGAGGTATTAAAAAAAATCAATCAGGGTTTTTGAGAAATATTGCGGGTGTTATAATTTTTAATCCGACCGTTGGATCGTGGTAATTTTTGGATATGTTATACATATATAAGTTGAGTATATGTCCACAAATTTTGAACCGTTAAAAATGAACGTATGATTTATTATGAATTTTACAAGATGACTGGTTCAGAAATTGTTGAATTTTCGGAGTTTATTATTTTGGTGGAAAATTCTAGAATTGGTGGGCCCCACTTGTGGTTGGTGAAGAAATGTGCTGAATTATATTTCAAATGTGGTGGGTGGGAATAGTAGCAGGTAAAGCCATCAGGTTGCAGGTCAAACCTACCAAAATTTTCCTATAAATAGAGGGCTAAGTTAGAATTGAAAATCACACCAGAAACAAGTTTTCTCTCTTTCTCTCTCTAGATTATTGAGTGTATTTTGTGAGTATTTAGATACTTTGAGAGTTTCTATTCATCAGAGCAAGTTTCTTTCAGCCTTATACCGGTATTCCGACCAGAAGTACTGATATTTTGAGGTAAGGGATATTATTTTCTTCTTAATGATATTATTTTCTTCAATATCATTATGCTGAAATATTGATATGAGTTTTTATCAAATTTGGAACTTTTTGTGTCGGGGGTTACTATTCACGTATACGGCACTATTCACGTATACGGCACTATTCACGAATACGGCACTATTCACCGAAAAATAAAATTTTCCCTTTTTGTCCAAGATGTCTATTATGGTTACTATCTTTGATTGTATCCATGTTTTGATCTTTATTTTTGAATTCTGCTTCACAATTGATTATTATGAAGTATTATTGATCTTGGATAAACTGTTATACGAATCCCTACTATTTGTCCTTCTGTCTCATTGGATTCGTTCTCTTTAAGATATTTTTCATCATCCTCAGTCCTAAATGATGATACAAATGAATATCTTTGGCCTGTAGTGCAAAGATGTATAATTACTTGATGAATATCTTTGGCCTGTAGTGCAAAGATGAACAGGTGTTGAGATGAACATGACCGACTGATGATACAAATGAATATCTTTGGCCTGTAGTGCAAAGATGAATATTTGGTTAAAGATGATTATTAATTGATGTTACAGGGATAAAATATTGATGATGGACTTTTAAATCTTAGAAGATAGTAGAATTCTTTCTCTACTTGACTCTTCTAATGGTTTGTTGTTTCCGCTGCAGTTGTTGATCTAAAACTTGTTGTCGATTATATTTTATCAGATTTTTCCCTGTTGAAGACTAACGATAATTTGTTGTATATTATCTTAGTCATAATATTCTTTACTGGGCTAGTTGAGCTCACCCTTTTCCTTTTTGTTCCATTTTTCTTCTCAGGAGGTGAGAACATAGCAGGATCTAGTCGGGGTATGGAGTAATGGTTCTAGAAAGATGTATTAGCAGTCCTCACTATTTCTGTAAAATAGTGTTTGAATAATTGTAATGAGGATTTATTTGAGTGTGGATATTGTCTAGAAGACAATATTTGTATTTAAACTCACAGTATGTGTTGTCGTATTTTGCACGACAATTGTATTATTGAAGTTGTAGTTTGCTTTCTGTACCATGTATTTGGCGACTCAGAATGGGTGTTGTATACCTATTCTGGGGGCGTCACAGTTGGTATCAGAGCTTAGGGATATGATCCCTGGCTGAGATGTGAGACAAGAACTAGGAGGGGAGAGACGGGGAATTCCTTCGCTAGTATGACCTGACTAAGTTTATTTGGTGTTTATTTGGTCGGTCAGAGTATAGGGATAATATATGACATGACTATTAACCCTTGTTTTATGGCAGTATTTAAGAATGGCAGCTGAGAACGTTAACAATGGAGTAAATCAGACTGTGGAACACCTTTATCACAAACCAGGAGAACGTGCAACAGGAAGGCAATATTCCTCCTGTAAACAACACTACCGAGCAAACGATGAATGATGGAATGTTTAGGAGCTTTTTGCAGTTCATGCAAAATCAGACGAGGGAGACTCGTGTACAAATACGGGTGGAAATAATGACAACGCGCGGTTTGTCACAGCAAGCAGTTCAAAGAATTGGGACCACCAGAATTTAAGGGAAAGCCGGATCCGATCATGGCGGAAACGTGGGTCAAGCAAATTACCAAGATATTCGATGTCTTGGGATGCACGGAGGAACAGAAGGTTCCATTCGCCACCTTTATGTTCCGCGGTGAGGCAGACTACTGGTGGGAGTCTGTGAAGCGTACCCAGCCTGACGCACTCAATATGTCCTGGGAAACATTTCAAAACTGTTCAATGACAAGTACTTTCCCGAAAGTATTCGTCATATGAAGGAGGTTGAGTTTATTAGACTGGAACAAAACAACATGACGGTGTCCCAGTACGAGGCGAAGTTTGCAGAGTTATCCAGGTTTGCACCTCATTTGGTCGAAAATGAGGAACGAATGACGCGGATGTTTCTGAGAGGTTTAAAACCTGAGATTCGTCAATACCTTATCTCTCATAAATTTTCTCTGTATTCAGACGTTGTCAACAGGGCCCAATTATTAGAGAGAGATAATGAGTATACTCAACCGAGGGACCACAACCAGGGTCATACCGGTGACAGCAATCATCAGAGCGATGATAACCAACGAGGAGGGAAAAATACGAACAAAGGCGGTAACCACTCGGGTGGTCATCGTGGCCATGATAATAGGAGAGGTGAGTCAAGTGGAAATTTCAGAAAGAGGAGATTCAACAATGACGGGAAGACATCAGCACCAGCACCAGCACCAACAACAAATTTTAGGGGAGGAGAACGACCGCCAGTTAGATGTTACAAATGCGGGAAAGAGGGACATATCAGCCCAAACTGTCCACAACAATCCAAGGTGTGTTACAACTGTGGGAAGGAAGGCCACATCGCTCGAGATTGTACTATAGCGAAACCAAGTTCAGCGGGAGTGGTGATTCCAAGGGCTGTCCCGGATAAGGCGAAATCAGCGGTTCCTGGAAGAGCGTTTGTCGTTACTGGCCAAAACGCGAGAAACCCGAACGAGGTGATCACGGGTAAGCTAATCTTGAATTCTTACGAAGTTTATACTTTACTAGATACCGGTTCTACCCATTCTTTTATCTCTCCTGCTTGTGCTCAACGTTTAAACTTGACTCCGGAGAAATTGGACTTTAACTTATCTGTTGAAACTCCGTTGGGTGAAACCTTCGTTACATCTACAGTTTATAAATCTTGCATGATCCAAGTTGGCGCTATCACATTACCTGTTGATCTTATCTCTTTAAAGATACTTGCTTTTGATGTGATTTTAGGAATTGATTGGTTAACCACCCATCATGCTAAAATTGATTGTTTTCGTAAGGTTGTTAGTTTTCATATTCCTAACCAACCTGTCATACGAATTCAAACTACTAAACCACTAAAATCAGTCACTGTCATATCGAGCCACAAAGCTATTCGTTTATTGAAAAACGGATGTCAAGCTTTCTTAGCCCATGTTATGGATTTGAACAAAGACAAGTCAGATTTGAATAATATTTCTATTGTTAGAGAATTTTCCGATGTATTTCCTGAAGAACTTCCCGGTCTACCCCCGGAACGAGAAATTGAATTCTTTATTGACCTTGAACCCGGTACAAAGCCCATTTCTAAAACCCCATATCGAATGGCTCCTATTGAACTTCAGGAGTTAAAAGTCCAACTACAAGAGTTGTTGGACATCGGTTTTATTCGTCCTAGTACATCTCCTTGGGGTGCTCCTGTTTTATTTGTAAAGAAGAAAGACGGGAGTATGCGACTTTGTATTGATTACCGGGAATTAAACCATGTCACCATCAAGAATAGGTATCCGCTACCTCGCATTGATGACCTGTTTGACCAGTTGCAAGGAGCACAATTCTTTTCAAAGATCGATCTTCGTTCTGGATATCATCAGCTGAAGATTAAAACTGAGGATATTCCAAAGACTGCCTTCAGAACTCGGTACGGGCATTATGAATTCTTAGTAATGTCTTTTGGATTGACTAATGCTCCTGCTGCCTTCATGGATATGATGAACCGTGTATTCAAAGAATATTTGGATCAGTTCGTTGTTGTCTTTATTGATGACATCCTCATCTATTCCAAAAGCCGTGAAGATCATGAGCGCCATTTGAAGCTGGTACTGCAAAGGCTTCGTGAAAACAAGCTATATGCCAAACTGAAGAAATGCGAGTTCTGGCTTGAGGAAGTAGCATTCCTTGGGCACGTGGTGTCAAAACATGGAGTATCTGTCGACCCGGCGAAGATTGAAGCCATACAAAGTTGGGAGCAACCGAAGTCGGTAACCGAAGTACGTAGCTTTCTGGGCTTAGCTGGTTATTATCGGAGATTTGTGGAAGGATTTTCTCGAATCGCTACTCCGTTAACTCAGCTGACTCGGAAAGATACAAAATTCGTATGGAGTGAGGAATGCGAGAAGAGTTTCCAAGAACTCAAGAGGAGACTCATTTCGGCACCTGTTTTGACAATACCATCTGGTTCGGATGGATTTGTTATCTACAGCGATGCTTCAGGCAAAGGGTTAGGATGTGTTCTCATGCAACATGGGAAAGTCATAGCCTATGCCTCACGACAACTCAAAGAATATGAGAGGAATTATCCTACTCATGATTTGGAGTTGGCAGCAGTCGTTTTTGCGTTGAAGATCTGGAGACACTACCTTTATGGGGAGAAAGTGGAGATCTATACAGATCATAAAAGCCTCAAATATTTCTTCACCCAAAAGGAACTCAACATGCGGCAACGACGTTGGCTTGAGCTGTTGAAAGATTACGATCATACCATCCAATACCATCCTGGAAAAGCAAACGTAGTAGCTGACGCATTGAGTAGAAGATCATATGCGGGTACGAGTGCAATGTTTTTAACACAAAGGCCCATTTTGTATGACTTGCAAAGGATGGAGATAGAGATGAAGGCTCCAAGTACCCACATGATGATATCAAATATACGAGTAGAACCGACTTTAATCGATAAAGTTAAAGCTGCTCAAGCTACGGATATAGAGCTGATGCGTATGAAGAAGAAAGTGCAAGAAGGTGCTATTCCAGAAGCAAGAATCGATGAAGAAGGAATACTTCGAGTCAACTCCAGACTTTGTGTTCCTAACGATTTTGACTTGAAGCATAGAATAATGATGGAGGCACACAACACACCGTTTGCAATCCATCCTGGGAGTACCAAAATGTATCACGATCTTCGACATACATTTTGGTGGAGCAATATGAAAAGAGAGATCGCGGAGTTTATCTCGAGATGTTTAACTTGTCAACGTGTAAAAGCGGAGCATCAAGTACCAAAGGGTCCATTGCAACCACTTGAGATTCCGAAATGGAAGTGGGAACACATTACTATGGATTTTGTTACGGGTCTTCCCAAGGTTTCTCAAGGCATAGATGCGATTTGGGTTATTGTTGATAGATTAACCAAGTCCGCTCATTTCTTGCCGATACGTGAGACTTATTCCCTTGAACGTCTTGCTAGTATGTACGTGAACGAGATTGTGAGATTGCATGGCATGCCAGTATCCATAGTTTCGGATCGTGACCCAAGATTCACTTCACGATTTTGGGTTAGCTTGCAGAAAGCTATGGGCACAGATTTACGATTCAGTTCAGCATACCATCCTCAAACGGACGGACAATCAGAGAGGACTATTCAAACTCTTGAAGATCTATTAAGACTTTGTGTCTTAGATCTCAAAGGGAGTTGGGATAAGTACCTACCATTGGTGGAATTCTCCTACAACAACAGTTATCAGGCGAGCATAGGTATGGCTCCATTTGAGGCGTTGTATGGAAGAAAATGTCGTTCTCCAGTATGCTGGGACGAGGTGGGTGAAGCAACATTGTTGGGACCAGAGTTGGTACGCATTACTACAGAGAAGATCCAAACGATTCGACAACGTATACAAACGGCACAGGATCGACAAAAGAGTTATGCGGATCTTCATCGGAAGGACGTGGAATTTAATATTGGGGATCATGTATTGTTACGTGTTGCACCATGGAAGGGAGTTACAAGATTTGGGAAGAGAGGAAAGCTCAATCCAAGATTTGTTGGTCCATTTGAGATTCTTGAGCGAATAGGAAATGTGGCATATAGACTCGCATTACCTCCAAGCATGTCTCGTGTTCATAATGTTTTTCACATATCTATGCTTCGTAAATATGTTAAAGACCCGAACCACATTATTGAGTTAGAACCAGACGAGATAGCTGAAGATTTAACGTACGAGGAGGTACCTGTTAAGATCTTGGATAGGAAAGAGCATGTCCTACGCACGAAGGTTATACCACAAGTTAAGGTTTTGTGGAGAAACCATGCTATTGAAGAAATGACCTGGGAGTTGGAATCAGAAATGAAAGCGAGGTATCCTCACCTTTTTGAAACATCAGGTACGTACGTCAATTTCGAGGACGAAATTTCATAAGGAGGGGAGGTTGTAAGACCCCAACTTATTAATGAATAAAATTAAATTTTCTCTAAATATTATTGTGAATAATAAGGGGTTAATTTGATATAATACTTTGGTTATGGGTGAAATGTGCAAATTTTGCAAAATAAGCAAGTGGTTATAAAATATTTATTTTTGGTCGGTGAATATTTGGTTGGTCGTGGAATATTCTTGCTGTCGGGGAATATTCGTACGACGACGCAGCCTTGTGTGGGCCCCATAACGGAAAGCGATTGGATGAAGAAAACGACAAGTATAAGTTGTTTATAAATAACGGCGTAGTTGTTACCGTTAATACTGTTGGAATACCCGGTGGTTAAAATACAGTAGCACACGGTATTGCACCAATTATTGATTCTTACGTAAGAAGGCACTACTCAATAATTGTTACAGTAGTTATTATTCAATATTTTATTTTATTGATTCAATAATTGCTGCGTTGATATTTTATATTATTGTTGTTTCAATAATTGTTGCTGCACAGTATTTTCATTTATCAGATCAATAATTCATATTATTTGAATAATATTATTAGATAACATTATTGGTAATGTCTAGAAAGTTCTGTCTAAGGAGAGGTTTGGTCATCTAATTGCGCGCCAGTAAGGAGAAATCCTTATTGGAAAGCCCCCTCTTTCCTGGGAACGGCCTGGTTGTCATAAATGTGATTCTGTAATATTATTTGTGAATAATTAATTATTGATTCATATGATAAGGAAATATTTATTCTATGTGGATATAAATGAGGGATATATTTTTGTGGTTAAAAATGAAGGAGTTAATGTTGAGGTGTTTTATCAGTATTTTTATCGGAATGGAGGTATTAAAAAAAATCAAATCAGGGTTTTTGAGAAATATTGCGGGTGTTATAATTTTTAATCCGACCGTTGGATCGTGGTAATCTTTGGATATGTTATACATATATAAGTTGAGTATATGTCCACAAATTTTGAACCGTTAAAAATGAACGTATGATTTATTATGAATTTTACAAGATGACTGGTTCAGAAATTGTTGAATTTTCGGAGTTTATTATTTTGGTGGAAAATTCTAGAATTGGTGGGCCCCACTTGTGGTTGGTGAAGAAATGTGCTGAATTATATTTCAAATGTGGTGGGTGGGAATAGTAGCAGGTAAAGCCATCAGGTTGCAGGTCAAACCTACCAAAATTTTCCTATAAATAGAGGGCTAAGTTAGAATTGAAAATCACACCAGAAACAAGTTTTCTCTCTTTCTCTCTCTAGATTATTGAGTGTATTTTGTGAGTATTTAGATACTTTGAGAGTTTCTATTCATCAGAGCAAGTTTCTTTCAGCCTTATACCGGTATTCCGACCAGAAGTACTGATATTTTGAGGTAAGGGATATTATTTTCTTCTTAATGATATTATTTTCTTCAATATCATTATGCTGAAATATTGATATGAGTTTTTATCAAATTTGGAACTTTTTGTGTCGGGGGTTACTATTCACGTATACGGCACTATTCACGTATACGGCACTATTCACGAATACGGCACTATTCACCGAAAAATAAAATTTTCCCTTTTTGTCCAAGATGTCTATTATGGTTACTATCTTTGATTGTATCCATGTTTTGATCTTTATTTTTGAATTCTGCTTCACAATTGATTATTATGAAGTATTATTGATCTTGGATAAACTGTTATACGAATCCCTACTATTTGTCCTTCTGTCTCATTGGATTCGTTCTCTTTAAGATATTTTTCATCATCCTCAGTCCTAAATGATGATACAAATGAATATCTTTGGCCTGTAGTGCAAAGATGTATAATTACTTGATGAATATCTTTGGCCTGTAGTGCAAAGATGAACAGGTGTTGAGATGAACATGACCGACTGATGATACAAATGAATATCTTTGGCCTGTAGTGCAAAGATGAATATTTGGTTAAAGATGATTATTAATTGATGTTACAGGGATAAAATATTGATGATGGACTTTTAAATCTTAGAAGATAGTAGAATTCTTTCTCTACTTGACTCTTCTAATGGTTTGTTGTTTCCGCTGCAGTTGTTGATCTAAAACTTGTTGTCGATTATATTTTATCAGATTTTTCCCTGTTGAAGACTAACGATAATTTGTTGTATATTATCTTAGTCATAATATTCTTTACTGGGCTAGTTGAGCTCACCCTTTTCCTTTTTGTTCCATTTTTCTTCTCAGGAGGTGAGAACATAGCAGGATCTAGTCGGGGTATGGAGTAATGGTTCTAGAAAGATGTATTAGCAGTCCTCACTATTTCTGTAAAATAGTGTTTGAATAATTGTAATGAGGATTTATTTGAGTGTGGATATTGTCTAGAAGACAATATTTGTATTTAAACTCACAGTATGTGTTGTCGTATTTTGCACGACAATTGTATTATTGAAGTTGTAGTTTGCTTTCTGTACCATGTATTTGGCGACTCAGAATGGGTGTTGTATACCTATTCTGGGGGCGTCACAGCTAGGATGGAATTAGAGGTAAAGTTACCAATTGAGGCGGATCAGAGACTGTTTGCGACGGAGATGCAGTCTACCATCGTAGAAAGAGTCAAGGAAGTACAACTCACAACAGACAAGTGTAATCAAATGAAGAAGCGATTATCCGAGAAGGAAGATGCTAAGTATAGTCTTGATAATGAAGGATTATTAAGATTTGAGGGAAGAATTTGGGTTCCGAATGAGACAGAATTAAAGGAGCAAGTGTTACAAGAAGCCCATAATTTGAGGTACTCGATACATCCTGGTAGCACTAAGATGTATCAAGACCTTCGACAAAGTTTTTGGTGGCCGAACATGAAGAGAGAAATAGCAGAGTATGTGAGTAGGTGCTTGACTTGTCAAAAAGTTAAGGCCGAACATCAAGCTTATTACAGTCATTGGAGATTCCAGAATGGAAGTGGGAGCATATCACGATGGACTTCGTGGTGGGACTTCCGACAACGCAAAAAGGGTACGATTCGATCTGGGTAATAGTGGACCGGTTGACGAAGTCGGCTCACTTTTTGCCAACAAGGGTCAAGTATAACTTAGACCAATTAGCTAAACTTTATGTTAAGAAAATCATTTCCAGACATGGAGTACCGGTATCGATTGTGTCAGATCGTGATCCACGATTCACATCGAACTTTTGGAGGAGTTTGCAAGAGCAGTTAGGAACACAGCTGAAGTTAAGCACGGCTTATCATCCTCAGACTGATGGGCAGAGCGAGAGAACAATTCAGACGTTAGATGACATGTTGAGGTCTTATGTCATGGATTTCAAGGGTAGTTGGGATGATCACCTACCACTAGTAGAATTTACATATAACAATAGTTATCATGCAAGCATAGGTATGCCGCCTTATGAAGCTCTGTATGGGAGAAAATGCAGAACACCTTTGTGTTGGGATGAGGTAGGAGAACGCCGTATGCTAGGACCTAGACCAGAATTGGTGCAGCAAACAACGGAGGTGGTAAAGTTAATTCGGATGCATCTTGTCACGGCTCAGGATAGACAGAAAAAGTATGCGGACTCACATAAACAAAGTCGAGAGTTTGAGGTGGGTTCGTATGTATTTCTAAAGGTATCTCCCTGGAAAGAAAAGATACGCTTTGGAAAGAAAGGAAAGTTAAGTCCAAGGTTTATAGGACCTTTTGAGGTGTTAAAACGGGTGGGAGAGGTAGCTTATATGATAGCATTACCTCCATCCCTAGAGCGGATACATAATGTGTTTCACATATCTGTATTACGTCCATATAAGCCGGACTATAAGCATGTAATCGAGTATGAGCCAATTCATATCGAGAAAGACTTAACGTATGAAGAGTTGCCGATGCAAATCATTGATAGAAAGGAACAAGTTCTGAGGAACCAGGTAATACCATCAGTGAAGGTTTTATGGAGGAACCACGATGCTGAAGAAACAACGTGGGAACTAGAAGAAAAGATGAAGAAAAATTTTCCACATCTATTTGATTAAAGTAAGACGAGATTCTAGGGACAGAATCTTTATAAGGGGGAAGAATGTAACGACCGAGAAATTCGGATCTTATTGTAAAATGATTTTATTAATTTAAATAATAATAAAATCTTATCCTATGTGTTATCAAGATGGTTGTCGTTATATAACCTAGTGACGTTGGAATGTCGTAGTATTTGAGCTACGTGGATGAATTAAAGTGTTTGAATTTTCAAGACGAAAATAAAAATTTTCCGAAAAAGTTTCCGAAAAACACTTTTCATCGGTATTTGCTCGGGATATAATTTTGGATTTCCGAGAAATACGTAATGATGAAATAATAAGGTGAGATGGATTATGTAATAAAAATCTAGTTATGGAAAAAACCATATTTCGCTTGTGGACTTAATTTATAAACGTTAATGAAGGCGAAATAGTAATGAATATGTAGTAATGGTATGATACTTATGTATTGTACAAAGAAATGGAAATGAGTATAATACGAAGTATTATATGAGTTTGTATGAAGGATGAAAAATGGTATACAAATTCTATAGGAATTAGAATACAAGAATAATGCATAAACTATAAGTATATGTATTAAAGTAATGTTAATGGACTTGAAAGGATTGGCTAGGATTTTGTATAAAGCCAAGTGAATTAGAGGGTTAAGGCCCAAACATAAATTAATAAACCAATGAGGGTTACTAATGCAAAGCCCAAAGGATTTATAAATCCAAGCCCAAGCTAGATTAAAATGAATTGGTTGACCCATGGGGCAAAACCATATTAATATGGTAAATGTGTGATGACCAAGATAAGTGGTGACCAAGAATGTGTGGTGACCAAGTGAGGTGGTGATCAAGTAAGTGTGATGATCAAGTAGGAGTATTGACCAAGACTTTTAATTAATGACCAAGTGTAGGATTAAAGTTGTACTAGCCAAGTAATAAATAGTAAGGAGGTGGGATGTTTTAAAGACTAAAATACCCTAACTTTGGACAGTCTATAAATAGAAGAGCTTGCAAGTTATTTTGTTGGTTGTTCAAATAATCCAAAGTGCTTAAGTGTTAGAGAGAATAAGCTAGCAATAAGTCATTCCATAACTAAGAAGAAGAAGCAAGCTACCTTACCAAGACAACAAAAGTAAGATTTCTTCTCCAATTATCTTCTATCTCTACCATGATAGGTTGATAAGAAAAGTTGGATTAAGAAACATAAATGAGTAAGTAATGAACTTAAGCCAATTAAGTTAGCAATAAGTCATTTAAGCTAACATAAGTTATAACTTATGAGAAAATAATATGAACTTATAAGGAGGTTATTAAGAGAATTGATATGAAGATAAAGGAATTTATATGATCATGTGTATCATATATACCTAAGTTGAGTTATATGTTGAGAACATATAAGAAATGATGCTTAAGAAACTTAAATTGTCATAAGTCATTAACAATGAAATCTTAAGTAGTTTATAAATTGACAAGTTATAAGCTCATTAAGAATAAGTTAAAATCCAACAATGAACATAAGTATGTTGAGATGTTCACATGAAGAATAGACTTCACTTGTAATGTTGAACAAATCATAAGAAGGAAGATTTGCCGGAAATTGCACGATTGAACGACAATCGTCGAATTCGTAAAATTCTCGTATTGAAAGTCAAATTTTGTGTTTGATCATGGAATTATTACTTTATATGGAGTAAAGTCATATTTGGCATTTAAGAGTTGCGGACTCAAAAATGACCAGATTCCGACTTAGAACGAAGAAACGAGCGTTGAACGTTCACGAACGTTTATCGTTTTTGTTAAAAATGAACCAATAGGGGAATTTTTAGCAAACAAAGTCAAATAGATAAAATTCTTAGATGATCATGTAGAATATGTAATTTGTGAACCGTAGGCTTTTGAACGAGCCAATTCGGACTTATAAGGAAGAAGTTATGCGTCCGGGAAGTTCGCAAAATTTCAAAACTGCAATTTTTTTCGGGTGCACAGAGTTGGCGCCGCGGCGCCAACCCCAGGCAAATGACCGGTGCCCCAGCGCCATGCACAGTGCAAGACCTTATGGAGAGTGGCGCCGCAGCGCGGCCCATTACATAAGGACTCGCGCCCCAGCGCCAAGTCCGAGACATGCTAGAATAGGGCTTGCACTGCAGCGCGAGATGTAAGTATAAGACCGGCGCCGCAGCGCCAGTCTCAGAACAAGGATGATCAAGAATGTTCTAAGTACAAAGAAGGAAATGGAAATAAACAAAAACTTAAGGAAGGTAATGTAACATTTTTTAAACTTTGTTAAACCTTAAGGAATGTAATGTAAAGGTTAAGATAACCTAGTCAAGGATAAATGCAATGGTAATGATAAATCGGAACGAATAGTAACTGAATCTAATACACAATTAGATTGAGAAGAAAGATAAGATATAGTCGTATACATACTTGATTATATATGACCTAATGTAAGGCATTATGTGATCATGTACTGTAGGGACTTGAAAGACTTAAACATAAAGTTAATATACGGAAGCAGACGCCAAAGGCAAGTATTCTAACTCTTGTTTCAGTTCAATCTAAACAAGTTTAAGATTCATGTATTCTTTCGCATGGATTGAGGTATGTTGAGGTTAAAGCCAATCTTTTTGGCTAAACTTGATAATCTACTCTTGTATTATCAAATGTTGCTGTCTTTTGTCAACTACTTGATATGGTTTTCAAAAGAAGACTGAAATGTTAAACAAATGTTTTGTCGGTAAAACGACAGGCACGTGAGGTTGCCAAATGATTAAACGTACATACGTTTAATGGATGTAGTGTTGATCAACATAGAGTACAATAGGCTGATCACCTAGAAGTGCTCGTAAGTAATATCGGGCTTACGGAATTCATTCCGGGTTGTCCTTTTTCAATAAAGAATGAATACTCAAGGTCTTTGACCAGAGTGGATGTTTTACTAAATATTGTTGTTATTGTAAAACATTTTTGAAAGAAAAGATGAAGTGCTATTTTGAATTATCAATAGTACTTCATAACTATTGTTCAGTTATTGAAGATATATGATTCGTATGTGTCAAGCATGTTGTTATTGAATTGTTATACTTGCTGAGCTAGCCATGCTCACTCTTGCTTGAACCATATGAATGCAGCTAAGACTGAACGTCCCGAAGGATCAGAAAGGGATAAAGGAAAAGCTAAGGCAGATTGTTAAGCTGTCTTGTAATAGTATAGGTCTATTGTTGTAATGTAACCGATATTATGACAAAGAACCTTTGTAATGGGTATAGAACCTGGGAAATTGTAAATATTACTTTAATATATAGAAGTTATATTCGTTCTTTGAGACTATTCAATTGGATGAATGTATATATGTTGTACAGTATAGCACCATCTGTCGGGTTGGAAGATACTCGGATTTGGGGGCGCTACAAGTTGGTATCAAAGCCTAGGTTATAAAACTTAAGGGGGGAAATAGAACCTTAAGTCATAACCTTAAGAAAGAATAAAGAAGTAAAAGATGGAAAGTAACTCTATAAAAATGCATTATATTATGTTATGTGTTTCTATTATTTCACTGACGTGTACTAATCAAACTATATTGTTTTATTGTAGATGTCAGGAGAAAATGATATGTATAGAGATATACATGTAGTGAGCGAGGATTCGGTTAATCGGGTAGAGATACTACCAAATACTGTAGCCGTAGAACTAGAAGTGGTGACAATTGAGTCCGGAGACTCAGACGATTTAGACTATATGTCTATATTTGATGGCATGATAGAGGAGGAGGTGGACGTGATGTCCTTTGATCAGGTTCCAGCTACAGAGGAATTGTCTACGGGAGAATCAATGAAGGCATTGTTTATGTCAGTATTGGGTAGAAATATCCATTACTGCCAAGAGGTTAAGGAGTTGAAAGAGGAACTCCAAGTTGTCCGGGAGGACAAGGCTAGTATGGAAGGAATGTGGGAAGAGGAGCACAATGATAGAGTCCTAGCTATGGACAAGGTCCGAGATTTGAAAGAAGAAGTCTTTGAGCTCAAACAGGAGCTAAAGACTAAACAGCAGAATTTGGAGAGGATGTCCTATATACATAGGAGTTCTCATGTAGATTTCCAGCAGCAGTTAGCTGGATATCAGATAGAAGCAGGACAGACCCGTCATACCATCAGTAGAGATGTTGTTGCCGGTTTGGCCAGAGCAGACTTTGAGAATGCCTTACGGTAGATGTAATTTAGCAATAGCTGGAGTAGCTTAGATATGTAAATATTATATATCTAGTAGTGACGTAAAACTCTCTTTTGTATAAACAAAGGGTAGTCTTTTGTAAATCCCAATTTTTGAAGTAATTACGGGATGGCAATGTAATCAGCTAAGGCTGAGTAATGTAAACAATGTAGTGTTATACTACAAGTTATGAATCAATATAAGTCTTTTCTTAGAAAATATTGAGTAATGAGTATGATTTATTGTTTTATTATAAATAATAACAAACCAACAAGAATAAAGTAATAATGATGTGTTGTTTTCTTAACAGCAAAATGCCGCCAAGAAGGAGACAACAAAATCAAGACGCTAATGTTAACCAACCGGAGGGTGGTCCGGTTAATCCAATGCAGGAGTTCGTTAATCTTTTAACGGCTGCATTTAATAGAACGGGGGCTAATATACCTGTGATTCCTGGAGTAGTACGAGCTACTACTTTTAAGGATTTTAAAAGTGTAGGTCCGCTGGAGTTCAAAGGAACTACGGACCCTATAGAAGCCCAGACTTGGTAAAAGAAATCGAGAAAGCATTTGTAATAGAAAATGTTGAGGAGAGTCAAAAGGTTGCCTTTGCAACCTATTTGATGAAAGGAGAGGCCAACTTCTGGTGGGAGGCAAACCAGGCTAGGGCCGATATAGGAAATCTGACGTGGGAGAGGTTTAAGGAGATTTTCTTCGAGAACTATTTTCTCACGAGTATGCAAGGAAGGATGGAAATGAGGTTTCTTGAATTGAAACAAGGGGATATGACCGTTCCCCAGTATGCTGCCAAGTTTAATGAACTGACACGATTTGCTCCACTTAAAGTGGACACTGAAGTGAGAAAGGCTAGAAGATTTGAGCAGGGCTTAAAACCCTGGCTCTATAGCCGAATCTCAGTGTTTCAAAGTACTTCTTTTGGAACCATACTAGAAAAGGCAATCTTTGCTGAAGGTGGGAATGAGGCTCTTAGCCAGTACCACAAAGATAAGAAAAACAAGGGCAAGGGTGATGGAGGATCCAAGACCGAGGGAGCCAGTGGAAGTGGCAACGGTCAAAAGAGGAAGGGCTTTAACTCTGGGAATATCGGAGTAAAACAAGGGGATTCTAAGAGAAGGATGGAGGCCTGTAAAGCCTGCGGGAAGACTCACTTAGGAGTCTGTCTCAAAGGAAAGGCAGTATGTTATAATTGTGGACAAGAAGGGCTCATTTCGCCTAACTGCCCAAATCCAAAGAAAAATCATGGATGTTTTGTATGTGGATCAACTGATCACATAGCAAAGAATTGCCCGAAGAAGGGGACGGAAGGAAGTAAGGGAACTAATAGTGGTAAGTTAGCTATTAGTGGTCCAGCTCAGCCGGGAAAATCAATGGCTCGCGCTTTTAACATGACGGTCCAAGATGCTGTGGCATCAGGGGATGTAGTTGTAGGTATTATTTCGATCAATAACATAAATGCATACGTGCTTTTTGATTCGGGTGCTACTTGTTCATTTATAGCATGTGATTTTGCTAGACGACTAGAATTATTTCCCGAAAAATTACCTATACCTTTGAACAATAAGGTAGCAAATGAGGAGATAATTCCTGTTGAAAATATTCATAGGAGTTGTTGCGTAGAGGTACGGGCTTATAAGTTATCGGTAGATTTAATACCGATAAAGTTAGGAGAATTCAACGTAATTCTCGGAATGGATTGGTTAATTAATCATGGAGCAATTATAGATTGCAAAAAGAAATGTGTGAAAATCAAGTCGTTGAAGCAACCTCCTATAGTATTTTACGGTAGTAAGTTGCCGGGACGTCCGTGTTGCCTTACGATGACACAAACTAGAAAATTATTAAGGAAGGGTTGTATAGGTTACCTATGCCATGTTGTGGATACCCAAAGAGTGGGAGCAACCATGGAACAAATACCTATAGTAAATGAGTTCATGGATGTATTTCCAAGTGAGTTACCGGGATTACCGCCGGATAGGGAGATCAAATTTGTGATAGACGTTGTGCCAAGAGCGGCACCAGTCTCAAGGGCACCGTATCGTATGGCGCCTGTGGAAATGAAAGAAATAATGGTTCAGTTACAAGAACTATTGGATAGAAAGTACATTCAACCAAGTGTTTCTCCGTGGGGGGCATCAGTGTTGTTTGTCAAGAAGAAAGACGGATCGTTAAGGCTTTGTATTGACTATCGGGAGTTGAACAAGTTAACGATAAAGAATAAATACCCATTGCCCAGTATCGATGATCTCTTTGATCAATTAAAAGGGGCAAAGTATTTTTCTAAAATAGATTTGAGGACGGGGTATCATCAGTTGAAAGTTAGGAAGGAAGATGTACCAAAGACGGCATTTAGGACTTGTTATGTTAATTACGAGTTTCTGGTGATGTCATTTGGATTGACGAATGCACCAGCTGCATTTATGGATATGATGAACAGAGTGTTCAAACCATATTTGGACAAGTTCGTCGTAGTGTTTATCGATGATATTCTAGTCTATTCTAAGACGCTAGAAGATCATGCTGAACACTTAATATTAGTGTTGGAAACACTAAGGAAGGAGAAGCTATATGCGAAATTCACCAAATATGAATTTTGGCTGGAAAAGGTGCAGTTTTTAGGTCATGTCATTGACCAAGAGGGGATTTCAGTAGATCCAGCGAAGGTGGAAGCAGTGATGAATTGGGAACAGCCGAAAACGCCGACTAAGGTGCGGAGTTTCCTAGGGTTAGCAGGGCACTATCGAAGATTTATTCAAGATTTTTCGAAGATAGCTACCCCGTTGACTAATTTGACAAGGAAGACGGTGAAATATGTATAGTCGGATAAATATGAAGGCAGTTTTCAAGAACTGAAGAAATGATTAAGTGAAGCGCCTGTTTTGTCGTTGCCTGATGACACAGGAAATTTCGTAGTATACAGTGATGCTTCGCATAGAGGACTTGGTTGTGTGCTTATGCAACATGGCAAAGTCATCGCGTATGCGTCACGGCAGTTGAAGGATTATGAGAAAGTTTATCCTACTCATGATCTAGAACTGGCCGCAGTAGTATTTGCCCTAAAGATATGGAGACATTATCTTTATGGGAAAAATGTGAGATATATACGGACCATAAAAGTCTAAAGTATATCTTCACTCAGAAGGAGTTGAATATGAGACAGAGGAGATGGCTAGAGTTGATAAAGGATTATGATTGTGAAATCATGTATCACCCTGGAAAAGCCAATGTAGTTGCCAACGCCTTAAGTCGGAAGGGTCGGGAAAAGTTGTCTATGTTAACGGCTCAAAATGAGTTAATAACAGAGATGGCTAGGATGGAATTAGAGGTAAAGTTGCCAATTAAGGCGGATCAGAGACTGTTTGCGACGGAGATGCAGTCTACCATCATAGAAATAGTCAAGGAAGTACAACTCACAACAGACAAGTGTAATCAAATGAAGTAGCGGTTATCCGAGAAGGAAGATGCTAAGTATAGACTTGATAATGAAGGATTATTAAGATTTGAGGGAAGAATTTGGGTTCCGAATGAGACGGAATTAAAGGAGAAAGTGTTACAAGAAGCCTATAATTCGAGGTACTCGATACATCCTGGTTGCACTAAGATGTATCAAGACCTTCGACAAAGTTTTTGGTGGCCGAACATGAAGAGAGAAATAGCAGAGTATGTGAGTAGGTGCTTGACTTGTCAAAAAGTTAAGGTCGAACATCAAGCTTATTACAGTCATTGGAGATTCCAGAATGGAAGTGGGAGCATATCACGATGGACTTCGTGGTGGGACTTCCAACAACGCAAAAAGGGTACGATTCAATCTGGGTAATAGTGGACCGGTTGACGAAGTCGGCTCACTTTTTGCCAACAAGGGTCAAGTATAACTTAGACCAATTAGCTAAACTTTATGTTAAGGAAATCATTTCCAGACATGGAGTACCGATATCGATTGTGTCAGATCGTGATCCACGATTCACATCGAACTTTTGGAGGAGTTTGCAAGAGCAGTTGGGAACACAGCTGAAGTTAAGCACGACTTATCATCCTCAGACTGATGGGCAGAGCGAGAGAACAATTCAGACGTTAGAAGACATGTTGAGGTCTTGCGTCATGGATTTCAAGGGTAGTTGGGATGATCACCTACCACTAGTAGAGTTTGCGTATAACAATTGTTATCATGCAAGCATAGGTATGCCGCCTTATGAAGCTCTGTATGGGAGAAAATGCAAAACACCTTTGTGTTGGGATGAGGTGGGAGAACGTCGTATGCTAGGACCAGAATTGGTGCAGCAAACAGCGGAGGTGGTAAAGTTAATTCGGATGCGTCTTGTCACGGCTCAGGATAGACAGAAAAAGTATGCGGACTCACATAAACAAAGTCGAGAGTTTGAGGGTGGGTTCGTATGTATTTCTAAAGGTATCTCCCTGGAAAGGAAAGATACGCTTTGGAAAGAAAGGAAAGTTAAGTCCAAGGTTTATAGGACCTTTTGAGGTGTTAAAACGGGTGGGAGAGGTAGCTTATATGATAGCATTACCTCCAGCCCTAGAGCGGATACATAACGTGTTTCACGTATCTATATTACGTCCATATAAGCCGGACTATAAGCATGTAATCGAGTATGAGCCAATTCATATCGAGAAAGACTTAACGTATGAAGAGTTGCCGATGCAAATCATTGATAGAAAGGAACAAGTTCTGAGGAACAAGGTAATACCATCAGTGAAGGTATTATGGAGGAACCACGATGCTGAAGAAACAACGTGGGAACTAGAAGAAAAGATGAAGAAAAATATTCCACATCTATTTGATTAAAGTAAGACGAGATTCTAGGGACAGAATCTTTATAAGGGGGGAAGAATGTAACGACCGAGAAATTCGGATCTTATTGTAAAATGATTTTATTAATTTAAATAATAATAAAATCTTATCGTATGTGTTATCAAGATGGTTGTCGTTATATAACCTAGTGACGTTGAAATGTCGTAGTATTTGAGCTACGTGGATGAATTAAAGTGTTTGAATTTTCAAGACGAAAATAAAAGTTTTCTAAGAAAGTTTCCGAAAAACACTATTCATCAGTATTTGCTCGGGATATAATTTTGGATTTCTGAGAAATACGTAATAATGGAATAATAAGGTGAGATGGATTATGTAATAAAAATCTAGTTATGGAAAAACCGATATTTCGCTTGTGGACTTAATTTATAAACGTTAAGGAAGGCGAAATAGTAATGAATATGTAGTAATGGTATGATATTTATGTATTGTACAAAGAAATGGAAATGAGTATAATACGAAGTATTATACGAGTTTGTATGAAGGATGAAAAACGGTATACAAATTCTATAGGAATTAGAATACAAGAATAATGTATAAACTATAAGTATATGTATTAAAGTAATGTTAATGGACTTGAAAGGATTGGCTAGGATTTTGTATAAAGCCAAGTGAATTAAAGGGTTAAGGCCCAAACATAAATTAATAAACCAATGAGGGTTATTAATGCAAAGCCCAAAGGATTTATAAATCCAAGCCCAAGCTAGATTAAAATGAATTGGTTGACCCATGGGGCAAAACCATATTAATATGGTAAATGTGTGATGACCAAGATAAGTGGTGACCAAGAATGTGTGGTGACCAAGTGAGGTGGTGATCAAGTCAGTGTGATGATCAAGTAGGAGTATTGACCAAGACTTTTAATTAATGACCAAGTGTAGAATTAAAGTTGTGCTAGCCAAGTAATGAATAGTAAGGAGGTGGGATGTTATAAAGACTAAAATACCCTAACTTTGGAAAGTCTATAAATAGAAGAGCTTGCAAGTCATTTTGTTGGTTGTTCAAATAATCCAAAGTGCTTAAGTGTTAGAGAGAATAAGCTAGCAATAAGTCATTCCATAAGTAAGAAGAAGAAGAAAGCTACCTTACCAAGACAACAAAAGTAAGATTTCTTCTCTAATTATCTTCTATCTCTACCATGATAGGTTGATAAGAAAAGTTGGATTAAGAAACATAAATGAGTAAGTAATGAACTTAAGCCAATTAAGTTGGCAATAAGTCATTTAAGCTAACATAAGTTATAACTTATGAGAAAATAATATGAACTTATAAGGAGGTTATTAAGAGAATTGATATGAAGATAAAGGAATTTATATGATCATGTGTATCATGTATACCTAAGTTGAGTTATATGTTGAGAACATATAAGAAATGATGTTTAAGAAACTTAAATTGTCATAAGTCATTAACAATAAAATCTTAAGTAGTTTATAAATTGACAAGTTATAAGCTCATGAAGAATAAGTTAAAATCCAACAATGAACATAAGGATGTTGAGATGTTCACATGAAGAATAGACTTCACTTGTAATGTTGAACAAATCATAAGAAGGAAGATTTGTCGGAAATTGCACGATTGGACGACAATCGTCGAATTCGTAAAATTCTCGGAATGAAAGTCAAATTTTGTGTTTGATCACAGAATTATTGCTTTACAATGGAGTTAAGTCATATTTGGTATTTAAGAGTTACAGACTCGAAAATGACCAGATTCCGACTTAGAACGAAGAAACAAGCGTTGAACGTTCACGAACGTTTATCGTTTTCGTTAAAAATGAACCAATAGGGGAATTTTTAGCAAACAAAGTCAAATAGATAAAATTCTTGGATGATTATGTAGATTATGTAATTTGTGAACCGTAGGCTTTTGAACGAGCCAATTCAGACTTCTAACGAAGAAGTTATGCGTCCGGGAAGTTCGCAAAATTTCAAAACTGCAATTTTTTTCTGGTGCACAGACCCCAGGCAAATGACCGGCGCCCCAGCGCCATGCACAGTGCAAGACCTTCTGGAGAGTGGCGCCGCAGCGCGGCCCATTACATAAGGACTCGCGCCCCAGCGCCAAGTCCGAGACATGCTAGAATAGGGCTCGCGCCGCAGCGCGAGATGTAAGTATAGGACCGGCGCCGCAGCGCCAGTCTCAGAACAAGGATGATCAAGAATGTTCTAAGTAAAAAAAGGAAATGGAAATAAACAAAAACTTAAGGAAGGTAATGTAACATTGTTTAAACTTTGTTAAACCTTAAGGAATGTAATGTAAAGGTTAAGATAGCCTAGTCAAGGATAAATGTAATGGTAATGATAAACCGGAACGAATAGTAACTGAATCTAATACACAATTAGATTGAGAAGAAAGGTAAGATATAGTTGTATACATACTTGAT
Source organism: Panax notoginseng (assembly GCA_016801055.1). Classification (NCBI taxonomy): domain Eukaryota; kingdom Viridiplantae; phylum Streptophyta; class Magnoliopsida; order Apiales; family Araliaceae; genus Panax; species Panax notoginseng. Next base: position 80,508,002 of record CM029022.1, on the reverse strand, counting down.
TATATGTGACCTAATGTAAGGCATTATGTGATCATGTACTGTAGGGACTTGAAAGACTTAAACATAAAGTTAATATACGGTAGCAGATGCCAAAGGCAAGTATTCTAACTCTTGTTTCAGTTCAATCTGAACAAGTTTAAGATTCATGTATTCTTTCGCATGGATTGAGGTATGTTGAGGTTAAAGCCAATCTTTTTGGCTAAACTTGATAATCTACTCTTGTATTATCAAATGTTGCTGTCTTTTGTCAACTACTTGATATGGTTTTCAAAAGAAGACTGAAATGTTAAACAAATGTTTTGTCGGTAAAACGACTGGCACATGAGGTTTCCAAATGATTAAACGTACATACGTTTAATATATGTAGTGTTGATCAACATAGAGTACAATAGGCTGATCACCTAGAAGTGCTCGTAAGTAATATTCTGCTTACGAAATTCGTTCCGGGTTGTCCTTTTTCAATAAAGAATGAATACTCAAGGTCTTTGACCAGAGTGGATGTTTTACTAAATATTGTTGTTATTGTAAAACATTTTTGAAAGAAAAGATGAAGTGCTATTTTGAATTATCAATAGTACTTCATAACTATTGTTCAGTTATTGAAGATATACGATTCGTATGTGTCAAGCATGTTGTTATTGAATTGTTATACTTGCTGAGCTAGTCATGCTCACTCTTGCTTGAACCATATGAATGCAGCTAAGACTGAACGTCCCGAAGGATCAAAAAGGGATAAAGGAAAAGCTAAGGCAGATTGTTAAGCTGTCTTGTAATAGTATAGGTTTATTGTTGTAATGTAACTGATATTATGACAAAGAACCTTTATAATGGGTATAGAACCTGGGAAATTGTAAATATTACTTTAATATATAGAAGTTATATTCGTTCTTTGAGACTATTCAATTGGATGAATGTATAAATATTGTACAGTATAGCACCATCTGTCAGGTTGGAAGATACCCGGATTTGGGGGCGCTACAACTAAGAAGAAATATAGAATTGATTAATAAGTTATATTATATTGAAACTCAACATTGTAAGAGTTGAGAATGTGATTTGAATGCTAAAAGTCTTATGTTATATTTTAGTTGTAACATTCCAGAATTTTAAATTGTAATATTAAATATTTATTGAATTATATAAGTATTTAATTGATATGTTTATTGTTAAATAAATAATTGTTCAATTTGATTTGATTTGATTTAGTAATTATTTGTTAAGTAAATAATTAAGGAGTTAAAAAAATTAATTGTTATGAGATAATATACTAATTTAATTTAATAATTAAGTTAAAGAGTTTATAATAATTAAATGAATTATTTTATTTTAAATTGAATTTGTAATTAAAATGAAGTATTAGCTGATTAAATAAAGTTATAATTATAAAGGAAATTATAGTTATGTGGTATTGATTTATGTGTTAAAGTAATTTAATAAATTAATATTAGAATTTATTAAATTGATTATTAAAATTTAATTAAATAAAAGTGTGACAAATAACCTTACTATAAAGGAGTTATTAAAATAAATTAAAGGAGTCTAATTGTGTTTTACTAAACAAGGTATAAGGATTAATTAATTTATTGTAATTAGGTTTACCAAACAAGGTGTAAGAGTTAATGAGTTATTTTTAGTTAGTTAGCCAAACAAGCCTTATGGCTTTTGATTTTCAAAACTTAGATAACTGATATCAGTTATATCTATATTTATATTAGGTAATTAATATATATTATTACCATACGTTATTTTTCGGTTAATACATAAGATAGAATAGAGTTAGGAGAAAGACTCAGAAGAAGAGAAAAAGAGAAAAATTGAGAGAGAATCTTAGAGAGTTTTGTGAGAAGAATTGGAGAAAAGAAGTCTTGTTAATCAAAGGAAGAAAGTTATCATCTTCTAGCATACAAGGTATCATCTAAATTTTTTTAAAATTTTTTAAAGTTTAGTTGTCTTCTTCTTCCAAAATTCTATGTAACAGCTTTGTGAAGGATAAATTGTGTGTGGTTTATGGTTTTGTATGATAAATTATTTGTTATAAAACTGTTTTTCATAAGTTATATATGTGAATAGTCAATTAATTCATGTATGTTTGTACTTTGTGAAGAAACCCATATTACAGTGAGTTTATATGAATATGTATAAATATGGCTAAGTTTAAAAGTAAAATTAAGGTTTTAGTAGTTGTTTAATTTATAAATTGACTATTAAATTTAAAAGAGGATGAATAAACATAAACAAGATATTTTGAATTAATGGTTTTGATTGAAAAACAAAGTTACAATGATGATTTTATTAAAAATGTCAAAAAAATGAAGTTTTATCAAAAACAATGAAATTAGGTGTTTTAAATATGATGTTTATGTTGCTTTATGGGTAGAATCATGTTAAGAGTCTTTGAATTATGTTTACATGAAGTCTCTGTATGTATTACATGTTAATTAGGTTGTTAGAAAGGAGCTTGTAGGCCAAATTGGCTTTTTGTTCATGCTATTGCCGAGGCTGGTAGCCGAAGTCTGGAGTTTGGCGCCGCAGCGCGGCCCAGCAGTGTAAGTTTGGCGCCGCAGCGTCGGAGCCACGCCGCAGCGCCAATCGTTGGCCAGTGTCTCGCGTCTCAGCGCCAGCTCAGCGCCGTAGCGCCTGCCCACAGTGTAAACTGTGGCGCCACAGCGCGAGTTAGCAAAATGGTCAGACAGTGTAATTTATTTACACAAAGTCTAAAAAAGTGTTATGTGTTGATAGTAGGACTGTTAAGTTATGATTTCAGTATTTCTATACTAAGAATGAGCATGTTATTTACGATTAACTAGTAATGTAATTTGATTATGTCATTAAAAAATCAAATATTACATGATGAATGTACTTAGTTATATATATTGTGGTACATATATATAGGGTATTGTGATTCAAGTTAATTCAGTATATCTTATGAGCAAGGCTAGTCTTCTAACTCCATACTTCCGTTGAGTTAGTTTGTTATGTTTATGTAAGTTTTCTAAATCCATTGTTTTGTTGAGCAAGTTATTGTGTTTAATTCAATTACATTTTTGCAAGCTCTTGTATCTAGTTTGTTCATGATAGTGAAAGTTTTCTAAAATTTATTTTGATGTTGAGCAAGTTATTCTTGTCTTTAACTTGTTAATTAGCATGCAAGTTTATATAATCTGATATATTAATGTTGAATAGCTTTTATTGTTCAAATTGCTATTCGTTATGCATGATGTCAATTCTAATTAACCTTGGCTTAATATTGTTCTAAGCAAGGTATGTTATAGTTATTCAATATTTATGCTCTTAGATTATTCCGAAAGCATAACTTATATATACAATGATTAATTCACTTATGATTTATTCCATAGCATAATGTGATTACCTTTTTATTCAGCTAATCCTTAATTGATGTTCATTGAATTCCAAATTACCTTGAAATGTATCCAAACCAAACCTACTTTAGTGCGGACTTGTAATCTAAATACTGAGATGAACAACTCTTTTATTAGAGGTTTACGCTTAGCGTTGAAATGGTTGTGCGCAATACATTGTACAAAGGGTTGATCCCCCTAAGTACGTGGAGTTCTTATAGTCTTATGACTGTTAAAATTTAAGTTGAAAGATTACTTATAATTGTGGACATGGTTCGGGGTCGTTAGACCCTCAGTTGTATATTTCAGAATGTTAATAGAACATATTGCTCAGTTCTATTGAGCCTATTAGTTGGCAAATGTTGTAAGACTTTATTCATTGTTGTTTCAAGTGAGCTTTGTTTGTTCACTCTTGCTTATATAACTGTTACAGCTAATGATGAAAAGGTAGATGTACCGAGCACCAGTAAGGGAAAGGGAAAGATGAACAAGTATTGAAGACTTGTAATATGTTGACAATTATTTATCAAACTTCAATTTGATTGATGTAATGAAGTATTTATTTAATTTTCGCATTTGAATGATTGTATTTAAAGGTTAGATAATCTGGAGATTTTTATTAATGTAATCCCTTAAGGGAAGGTTTATTATTCAATTTTTATTATAATTGGGTAGTTAGATATGAATGTTTTGATTAAGTGAACACTGAATCTTGAGGTAATGAAGTACTAGGATTTTGGGGTGTCACATTAGTGAGTTTTCAGATTCATGTTATGTGGTTGATTAATATTGTTAAACCATAAGCTAAAGGTTATAACTTAACTAAGATGAGAATTGAACTTATGAGGATAATGTGTATGTAGCTAATTGATGTGATAATCATAATGGTATGTGTAGGATATTGGAGTACATAAGTTGTAATTGTATAGCTTACGCAAGATGCAAGTTCCCTAACCTTTGCTACTTTATTATTCAACAAGGTTTACTTTCGTTGTCATGCTATACTTATGCAAGTTCTCTATCTCTAATCTCTTATTAAGCAGTTAAGTTGTTATTGTTACGCAAGTTTTCTAACCCTACTTTTACGATTATGCAAGTTTCTTGAAATTATTATTCAATTGAGCAAATTCTTTTACTTTAATCTTTCATTATGCAAGTTTATGTTCCTAACTTGTTATTGTTATGCATATTCTTTAACTCTAAATTATTGTTAAGTAAGTTTCTAAACTACACTTTTCATTGAGCTAGTTAATTAATCTTTACTCCTTCATTTCAAGCGAGGTTGTTTTGTTTATTCAAGGTCTGTACTATTGTTGAAAGCTTGATCTTGTTGAAAAACATTTGTTCAGCTAAAATTAAATGTTGTTCAATCTCTGATCACCAATGTCATTGCACTATCTTACATTGTTGTACCGAACTCTTAGTTGACTAGTGATTCTTTATTGATTCAATTAATCCTTAGTTGATGAATGTTCTAAAGTCTAAATTATCCTTAAAGTCAGTCCAAACCAAACTTCCTTTGGTTTGCATACGAATCTGTATAGTTTTAAGAGCGTATAGTCAATGACTAATACTTGTTCAGCTGATAAACCATTGATATCCTATCTCTTATTGATACTTTGCATAATTCGATTGTAACCAAACTCTTGAATAGTTATTGATCCATACTTGATTCAACCAGTAATTGGTTAATGAGAGTTCTATAGATCTAGAATTCCTTTGAAGTTAATTTAAAACCAAACTTCCTTTGGTACGGAACTTGATGATCTATGCTGAGATGAACAACCCCATATCAGGGGATTATTTTAGATCTACACAATATCGTTAAAATATTTACGCAATACATAGTACAAGGGCTGATCACCTGGAGTACGAGACAATGGTCCATATAGTCGTTTAGACTGTTAAAGGTTACAGTAGAAACTCTTGTTAACCTAGGACATAGATGATGATTATGGTCTTTTAGACTGTTAAAGGTTAAAGTAGAAATACTTGAAAATCTAGAACACAGTTCGTGGTCTTATAACCCTTAGTGTATTCCTTTGATATTGATATCTGTTATTTGATTTTAAAAGTTCATTATTTCTTTGAACGCACAAAATTCGAATTAGAACTTATTGTTTCCGGTAAAAATACTTTACCATCGAAAGCTCAGTTAATTGTCATTCATAGAATGTTATTGTATAATATCCTTCCGTGGACAATTGTTTGCTCACTCTTGTACAAAATAATGCAGATGAAGTTAAGAAGTTTGAAAAGCTTACTATAAGCAAAGGCAAGGGCAAAGTGCTTAATTAGAGGTCATTTTATTTACCTTCTATTTATGAAGCTTATGTAATAGACTTGATTATGATTATGTTTTAATAATATCCCGCTGATAATTGTAATAATAAAGGTTAGATGACCTGGGATTTGTTTTGAGATTGTGTAACCCTTTAATGGGAGTTTTATTGTTTAAGCTTGCAAGTTTATATCCTTTGTTTATGGGTAGTTAGTTATGATTTAATTGGACAGTCAACACTAAATCTGTGGGATTGAAGTACCCGAATTTTGGGGTGTCACAAAAGATACCGCCTAGAAGAAGACAACAACGTCAACATACCCCTAAGGTATCTACCAATAACAACAATGAAGCCAACACTAACCCGGTTCAGCAGTTGGTGAATCTGCTAGCAGGAGCACTTGTGAATTAGCCGCAAGCTCATGTTCCGACTTTTAAAGATATTAAAACTGTAGGACCACCAGAGTTTCTAGAGTCTATGAATACTGTAGAAGCCCAAACCTGGATCATGGAGTTGGTGTTGGCTTGTTTGTATATATGACAAATCAATACACACACGCAAGTGCACGTGGTCAACAAGTAATATTATAAAAGTAGAGTATCGATCTCATGAGAAATTATTTAATGAAAATTACCGAACACTAACACGTAACTAACTTAATCTGATTTAAACGATTGATTTAATAAGTTAAATTAATATAATTACTTAAACTAATGCTAACTACCCCTAGAATGAAACTAGATAATGAAGACTTGAGACTATAATTTCACCTATTGTTTCATTTAAATGAATACCCTTACCGTTAAGCCTAATTAATTATACTGGATTGTTAATCAAGAACACGAAAGTAAAATATGACTATCTCTCGATGCACCATACCCATATCAACTTAAATCCATATATGATAGAATTAAGAAGAATACCCTAATTAACTAATTCACTATATCTCTATGTGAATTACAATTAAATAGGGTTTAAAGCACAAGTTCTCTATCAGATTACATACGATACATAGGTATATCTCTATCCTATGCACGGATCATGAATTCCATCGCCATATAGAAGTCACAAACACAAGCTATTATGACCATATCTAATCCCATAATTTGTTTCTTAATTTCATACAGATTATCATGGTAATTGATGGCAAATCAATTAAACAATTAATCACAAATCATAATAGACAATCCAATAACAGTTAATAAAACTAATAAGGAAGCATATCAAAATAAACTACTCAATAAGATTCATTGTAATCCCAAAATAGAGCTTAGCTCATAATTGAGCTAGAATCCATAATCCACAATTGAATATACATTAGAAGAATACAAATAGAAGTGAAAGAAAAAGTAAGAATAGAATTACAAATTTGATCTCTCTTGCTCCAATTCTGAATCTTCAATGCTCTTCAATTACTTCAATCTTCAAATCCAATCTAATCTAGGGTTTTGCCTAATGTAATCTAAGATTGAATGTATAAGAGATTTTTATCCCAAAAGAGGAATTAAATCTATTATTCAATGTGTAGCCCCCCAATACCAGCTATAAATGTGCCTAAATACATGTTAAATCTCGACTGACTCCTGATAAGTGGATTTTATACCACGAATTGATGTCCATTTCAAGCTTAATGCGTTGTTACTTCCGTGTTTTATGTTCATTTTTACTTGTTTGGTGTTCTTTTATTGTAGGTGGTTGATGTAACAAGTAGTGAAGAAAGGAGATCATTTGGAGCGGAATTGGAAGCATACTTGAAATGACATGAATTGGTTGACAGTGGCCATGCCCGCCAGGGTGGGCTTATTATGCATAGGCACCCCCGCCGGGGCGGGGGTAACGAAATCTGAGTGTCCTGTTTTGGTTTGAAGACTGCTAGGAAGAGGTTTGTTAGCATTTGGATGGCTCATAGACTCTTGTTGACATGGTTTTCGGCTGGAACACTATGATATATATCTATTGCTCTAAAAAACAACGGGGAGAGCATCACGCAAGGATATTACAGAGATTAATTCCAACTTTCATAAAAGCTTTGGAGGAGTATTTTGAAGAGATTTTCGGGACGATTACAGATTAAGGCTACGTGAAGGGTGGTTTCGCATTATTCTTCGTCTTAGTTTTATATTTGTAATTGAAAGGATGTTTCCTTTGAATTATGCAGTTATTATTTCATTCATTATGAACTAATTTTCTTATTAGACTTATGATGGATCCTTAAGTGAAACGATGATTTCACAACGTTGATTTCCAGTTCAATAAATTATTTCCCAGTTTATCTATATTAATTTGACCATGAATTTATGAATTGCCTAATCAACGATTCTTTGTGGACGTGTACGAACTCGAGAGATGAAGTACAGTCTAGACTTAGTTAATATAGCATGTGTTCTTGAATTTTTTGAATAGCAGAATCTTGATGAGTGTTAAGATAGAGATATGCTTGACATCGCATGTAATCGGATAGAGAACTTAATCTTAAACCTTGTTTAATTGTAATTCACATAGAGATATAGTGAGTTAGTTGATTAAGGTGTTTAACTTGTTTCTATCTAAATTGTGGACTTAAGTTAATACGGTATTAGTGCATCGAGAGGTGGCTAGTGCTACATTCGTGTTCTTGATTAATAGACTGGGATAATAATTTGAATTGGAATAGAAGTGTAAAAATCAGAGTGAAACTTAGGGTGAAATCATAAGTCTAAATCTTCATTAATTGATTGAAAATTTGGTTTTATTATTTGCATTTGTTTTGTGATAGAATATTTATTAATAATTTAGTTTTTATAATCTTAATCATTGAATTTGATAGTTTGATAAAATTAAGATTAATAGAAAATTGGTATTTGTGAGGTCTAAATTCTTACTAAGTCTTTGAGGGAACGATACTCTACTTAATATTATATTACTTGTTGACCACGTATACTTGCGTGTTGTGCGTAATTAGATTTTACCCAACAACTCCTTACCCAAGCAACAATCCAATTGGTCAGATTAAAGAAAAAGTCAACTACTGGTCAGACAGGAACTGGCGCGGCCGAGAAGCCTACAAGGTTAAATTGGGCGCTGTTGGCAACACTTCATTGTTGGTTTCCTTCTTCTATTACTGCTTCACTTCACTTATCATCTCCTTAATACTTGATCGCATTAAGCTCTCAATACATCCATTTTGCCTTCAAATTCTACCAAGCCAGTTCCTACGTATGCAACCTACAAAATAGAAGTAAGATGTATGAAAAGTAACTATAACACACGGGTTTAAACAACAAGATCAAGTAAGAGATACCAGATAAATAGGTATAAAAATGACTTATCGGATGGAGAAAGTATTCGATATTGATAGGGTCAATGAGGACCAGAGGGCTGCTTTTTTGATCTTCATGTGAAAGGTAAAAGCTAGTTATTGGTGAAAGACGAATAAGTGTCGAGGTGGTCAGGGAATAATTCCGTGGGATAGGTTTAAGGAGATGTTCTTCGAGATGTATTTTTCGCCGAGTTCGTAGAAATAGATGGATGTTCAATTTTTAGAATTAAAGCAAGGTATAATGATGGTGCTCGAGTATGCCGCCAAATTTAACTAATTGGCAAGGTTTGCACCTTATCAGGTGAATACTGATGTAAAGAAGGCAAGAAGTTTTGAGCAGGGACTGAAGCCCTAGCTGTATAGCCGAGTCTCAATGTTTTAGCTAAATCATTTAGAGCTGTGTTAGAAAAGGTATTTATTGCGGAAGGGTGAAGTGATACTTTGACGAAATACAAGCAAAAGCAGAAAAAGAAAAAGAGTGAAGGTGAAAACAAGGCAGGAGAAAGTCATAGTGGCAGTAATCAGAAAAGAAAATGGAATGATAGTGTTGGGAATCAGCAAGGAAGTCAGAAGAGGAAGATTGAGGCTTGTGTTACCTGTGGTAAGAATCACACAGGCGTTTGCTTCAATTGTGGTATGGAGGGCCACATTACACCAAATTATCTAAGTCCAAAGAAGGGAACATGTTTTACGTCCGGGTCAAAGGATCATATGGCTCGTGATTGTTCCAAAAAAGGAACGGGAGAGTAGAGCAAAGGAAAGGGAAACAACAGCAACGGCAGGCTGACCATCACAGGACCAGCGTAGCCGAGTCAACCAACCGCTCGTACTTTCAACATGACGGTGCAGGATATTGTGCAATATAAGGATGTGGTGTCAGGTATCATTTTGATCAATGATCTTGATGCTTATGTATTATTTGATTCGGGTGCTACTTGTTCATTTATATCTGACAATTTTGCTAAGAAGTTAGGTTTGCCTCAGGAAGAGTTAGATTACCCTATGAACATAGAAATTACAAATAAGGATGTGATTCCTGTTAAGTTTGTACACTGAAATTATTGTGTAGAGATTAAGGGTCATTTGATAATAGTAAACTTAATTCTGATTAAACTTTGGGAGTTTGACATTATTTTGGGAATGGATTGATTGTTTAAACATGAGGTGGTAATTTATTACCAAAAGAAATGTGTAAACCTTATAACTCCGAAGAAGTCGAAGGTAGTATTTTTGGGTAGCAGATCGCTTAGATAATTGAGTTGTCCGATGATGATACAAGCCACGAAGTTATTGGGATAACGATGTGTAGGATATTTAGCCTACATAATCGATACTCGAAAGGTTGGTGCAAAGCTAGAGGAAATACCAGTTGTTAGAGACTTTGCGGACGTGTTTCTGGATGATTTGCCAAGACTTCTGCCAGATAGAGAAATTGAATTTGTGATCGATTTAGCACCAAGGACTGCCCCTATATCAAAAGCCATGTACCGTATAGCTCTAGTGGAGATGAAGAAGTTGATGGTGAAGTTACAAGAATTATTAGACAAGAAGTATATTGAACCGAGTGTATCGCTGTGGGTAGCACCGGTAATGCGACTCTGTATTGATTATAGAGAGTTGAACAAGGTTACTATTAAGAATAGGTATCCGTTGCCAAGGATCGATGATTTGTTCGATCAGTTGAAAGGAGCAAAGTACTTCTCAAAAATAGATTTGAGAAGTGGGTACCATCAGCTGAAGGTAAAAAGGAGGATGTACCGAAGACGACATTCAGAACTCGATATAGTCATTACGAGTTTCTGGTAATCTCATTTGGTTTAACTAATGCACCTGTAACATTTATGAACTTAATGAATATGGTGTTTAAGATAATTTTGGAAAATTTTGTGGTTGCATTCATCGATAATATATTGGTGTATTCCAAAACTTAAGAAGAGAATACGGAACATTTGAGAGTGGCGTTGTAATCGTTAAGAAGACAGAAGTTATATGTGATGTTTTTGAAATGTGAATTCTTGTTGGAGCTTGTGCAATTTCTTGGACACGTAATTGATAAAGATGGAATTTTGGTAGATCCATCAAAATTGGAAGATGTGATAAATTAGGATCAGCCAAAGACACTGTGACGCCCCCAAAAAAGGTATACATCACCCATTCTGAGTCGCCAAATACATGGTACATAAATCAAATACAAACTTCTTTTATACAATACGACAACAACGTAGCTTAGAGTTTTTATACGAATATTATCTCATAGACAGTATTGAAACTCAAATGAAGTCCTCATTACATTTATTATCACAATATTTCATAAAATAGTGAGGACTACTATAGCCACCATCTCGGACCGTCACTCTGTTTCCCGACTAGTCCCGGCTACGTTCTCATTTCCTGAAGAGAACAATGAAAGTAAAAGGGTGAGCTCAACTAGCCCAGTAAGAAATATTATGACTAAGATAATGCAAAATAAATTATCGTTAGCCTTCAACAGTGTTAAACTAATAAACAACAAGTTTAACTGCAGTGGAACAAGCAATCTATTAGAAGAGTCAAGTAGAGCATGCTATCTACTATCTTCTATGATTTAAAAAAGTTTTTCATCAAATTTATCAATGAGACTTAACTTAATAAATAAACCACATCATCGAATAAACCCTGCACCATGGCTAAGGATATTCATGTAATCATCAATGGTCATGAATATACCGAATAATCCCTGGTCATAATCATACCAACAACTGTCCATCAACGCACTACAGGGCAATAAGGACTTTTGCCACATCATTTATAATATTACGGGTCATGATTATACCGAATGATCCATGGTCATAATCATACCAATCAACAGTTCATCTATGCACATAAGCCAAAGATAACTTTCATCACAATATAAGTACGAGGATGATGACAATGATATAAGAATTCAATTAAAAGAAACAAAGGATAAATTTTTAAAGATTCATATTTTAATTTATCTAGAATTCAATAACGTTCAAATTACCAACATGATACTGCTTTGTGGAGTAAAATTCAAGAATGATATTGTATCAAAAATAATTTGGACCAGAAAGAAATTAATTTTTGTTATGAATAGTACTCCGGGTAAATAGTACCCAGATGAATAGTACCTCATGAATAGTACTTCGAAAATAGTATTCCGTGAATAGTGCTTTATGAATAGTACTCGTGAATAGTACTTTGTGAATAGTACTTTGTGAATAGTACTTTATGAATAGTATTCGTGAATAGTATTTTTACGAATAGTATCGTATAAATGAATAGTACTCATGGACAGTACTCCGGCATGAAAAGTTTAAAATTTAACAAGAATGTGCAGAAAATATTCTTGTGAAATGATATTAGATGAAGCGCAGATTTCAAGGATATTCTACTAATTTCACGGAATATAGAAGCAATACTTTAACAAAATAAGGGTATAATCAGGAATACGAGACGAAATAATATTACTCACATACTACAGAGTATGGAAGAAAATATTATTCCTATGAATACTGAACAAAATAATATCTCTTACCTCAGAAGAAGACTAGTTACTGGAATAGTGAGGTAGCGGACTTCTCTTCTTCTTTCTCTCTATAGCTTCTCTCTCTATACTTGCTCTTGTGAGTCTTAGTGAATTGGTAAGAATGAAAGAAAAATGAACTTCTATTTATAGGAAAATATAGTTTCAATAATTGGACATTTTGGGGCTCGAAATATTACAGTTTAATACCTTTATTTTTAATTTAGTCCTGCAAGTATTATCAAACTTGCACCACCTCCCCTAATAGTACAACATGCGAATCAATAATACATTCATGTGAATCAATAGTTCTATACATGTGAAAAAAATAGTTACAGTATAGTACCTTCATCTATACCTCCATTTTTAATTTAGTCATGCAAGTATTATCAATCTTACACCACCTCCCCTAATAGTACTTGCATGTGAATCAATAGTACACACATGTGAATAAATAGTTATAAGCATGAGAATTAATAGTAATTAATTGCACATTTATCCGATTAATTACCCGATTGGTCAATATAACCTCCATACATCAATTATTATCAAAATAGATGTCGATTTCCATTAACATTAATAATCCCAACACAATGAAAATATCAATTTTATCTTTAATTAATACGAACTTATTCATCATTAATATTATAACTCACAATATTTAACAACCAGATCATTCCCAGAAAAGAGAGAGACTTTTCGATAAGGATTTCTCCCTATTAGTGCGCAATTAGGTGACCAAACCTCTCCTCGACAGAACTTTCTAAACATTGTCAATATTGCAAATAATAATATGAATAACTTTGTCGTCTCAATTATTGATTTAATAATAATAAATATTATGCAAATGATACTGTGACAATAATTGAATCCATAATATGAGAGATATTATGCAGCCATTACTGTAGCAATAATTGAGTATAACTGAGTGACTTCTCACGTAAGCATCAATAATCAATACCGTGTGCTACTATACAACCACGCGTATTACTGTACTTTTACCAGCGGGTAGTTCAACAGTTTAACGGTAAAACTTTTGCCGTTCTTTTTATAAAAAGATATTTCTGTCATTTTAAAACTACGACAATACTTCCGTTGTGGGGTCCACCAATAATTGTGTCGTCGTACGAATATTTCTTGCTAAAACGAATATTCCCTGACTAATCGAATATTTTATAACAACTTGCTTACTTTGCAAAATTTATAAATATTACCCATAACTATAATAATATAACAAAACCACGACATAATATTCAAAAATATATTTCGAGAAAAAAGTAATCTTTATTCATAAAAGCTGGGGTCTTACAACCTCCTCTTTTTACGAAATTGCGTCCTCAAAATTAGGGTACGTACCTGGTATGTCAAAGAGGTGAGGATACCTTGATTTTATTTCAGATTCTAACTCCCAGGTCATTTCCTCCACATCGTGGTTCCTCCGCGAAACTTTGACTTGAGGTATAACCTTGGAGCGTAGAATATGATCCTTCTTATCTAAGATTTTAACAGGTACATTTTCATACGTTTAATCTTCCGCTATCTCTTTCGGTTCTAATTCAATAATGTGGTTCGAGTCTTTCACATATTTACGTAACATAGATATGTGAAAAATATTATGAACACGAGACATACTTAGTGGTAAAGATAGTCTATAGGCTACAGTTCCTACTCAATCGAGGACTACAAATGGGACAATAAATTGAGGATTAAGCTTTCCTCTCTTTTCAAATCTCGTAACTTCTTTCTATGGAGCAACACGTAACAACACATGATCTCCAATATTAAATTTCGCTTCCTTTCGATGAAGATCAACATAACTCTTTTGTCGATCTTATGAGATTTTTATACGTTGTCGGATCGTTTAAATCTTTTTCGTAGTCATACATACCAACTCTGGTCCCAACAACATTGTTTCACCCACCTCCTCCCAGCATATTAGAGAACGACACTTGCGTCCATACAACGCCTCGAATGGAGCCATGCCAATACCCTCGAATGGAGCCATGTCAATACTTTCTTGATAACTATTGTTGTAGGAAAACTCCACCAATGGTAAGAACTTGTCCCAACTTCCTTTAAAGTCAAGGACATAGAGTCTTAATAAATCTTCAAGAGTTTGAATAGTCCTCTCCGACTGTTCGTCCGTTTGAGGATGATATGCCGAATTAAATCATAAATTTGTGCCCATAGCTTTTTGCAAACTAACCCAAAATCTTAAAGTGAATCTTAGGTCTCGATCAGAAACTATGAATACTGGCATACCAAGCAATCTTACAATCTCGTTTATGTACATACGAGCAAGACGTTCAAGTGTATAAGTTTCTCGTATCGATAAAAAATGAGTAAACTTGGTCAATCTATCAATAATGACCTAAATCGCATCTATGCCTTGAGAAACCTTGGGAAGACCAGTAACAAAATCCATTGTAATGTGCTCCCACTTTCATTCTAGAATTTCAAGTGGTTGCAATGGGCCTTTTGGCACTTGATACTCCACCTTGACTCGTTGACAAGTTAGACACCTTGAGATAAATCCCGCTATCTCTCTCTTCATATTTCTCCACCAAAATGTATGTCGAAGATCACGATACATTTTGGTACTCTCAGGATGGATTGCAAACGGTGTGTTGTGCGCCTCCATCATGATTTTTTACTTCAAGTCAGAATCGTTAGGAACACAAAGTCTGGAGTTGACTCGAAGTATTCCTTCTTCATCGATTCTTGCTTCCGGAATAGCACCTACTTGCACTTTCTTCCTCATACGCATTAGCTCTAGGTCTGTAGCTTGAGCAGCTTTAACTTTATCGATTAAAGTCAGTTCTACTCGTATATTCACCATCATCACATGGGTCCCTGGATTCTTTAACTCTATCTCTATCCTTTGTAAGTTATACAAAATGGGCCTTTGCGTTGACAATATCGCACTCGTACCCGCATATGATCTTCTACTCAATGCGTTAGATACTACGTTCGCTTTTCTAGGATGGTATTGAATGGTATGATCATAATCTTTCTACAACACAAGCCAACATCGTTGTTGCATGTTAAGTTCCTTTTGAGTGAAGAAATATTTGAGGCTTTTATGATCCGTATAGATCTCCACCTTCTCTCTATACAAGTAATGCCTCAAAATCTTAAGCGCAAAAACGACAGCTGCCAACTCTAGATTATGAGTAGGATAATTCCTTTCATATTCTTTGAGTTATCGTGAGGCATAGGTTATGACTTTCCCATGTTGCATGAGAACACATCTTAACCCTTTGCCTGAAACATCACTGTAGATGACAAATCCCTCCGAGCCAGATGGTATTGTCAGAATAGGTGCTAAAATGAGTCTCCTCTTGAGTTCTTGAAAACTCTTTTCACAATCCTCGCTCCAACCGAATGTTGTATCTTTTCGAGTTAGCTGAGTTAATGGAGTAGCGATTCGAGAAAATCCTTCTACGAATCTCCGATAATAACCAGCTAAGCCGAGAAAGCTACGTACTTCGGTCCCTGACTTAGGTTGCTCCCAGCTTTGAATTGCTTCAATTTTTTCCTGGTCAATAGATATTTCATGATTTGATATCTGGTGCCCAAGGAATGTTACTTCTTCAAGCCAGAACTCGCATTTCTTTAACTTGGCATATAGCTTGTTTTCACGAAGCTTTTGAAGTATCAGCCTTAAGTGTTGTTCATGATCTTCACGTCTTTTAGAATAAATGAGGATGCCATCAATAAAGACGACTACAAAGTGATCTAAATATTCCTTGAATACTCGATTCATCATATCCATGAAGGCAGCAAGAGCATTAGTCAATCCAAAGGACATGACTAGGAATTCATAATGCCCGTACTGAGTTCTGAAAGCAGTCTTTGGGATGTCATCAGTTTTAATCTTTAACTGGTGATATCCAGAACGAAGATCGATATCTGAAAAGAATTTAGCTCCTTGTAACTGGTCAAACAGGCCATCAATGAGAGGTAATAGATACCTATTTTTCATGGTGACATGATTCAACTCCCGTTAATTAATACAAAGTCGCATACTTTCATCTTTCTTATTCACGAATAGAACATGATCACCCCAAGGAGACGTACTAGGATGAATGAAACTGATGTCTAACAATTCCTGCAGTTGGGTCTTTAACTCCTAAAGTTCAATAGGAGTCATTCAATATGGGGCTTTGGGAATGGGTTTTGAACCGAATTCAAGGTCAATACAATATTCAATTTCATGCTCTGGGGGTAGGCCAGAAAGTTCTTCAGGGAATACGCCAGGAAATTTATTAACAATAGAAATATCATTCAAATCTGACATATTTTTGTTTAAATCCGTGGCATGGGCTAAGAAAGCTTGACATCTATTTTTTAATAAACAAATAGCTTTAGGGCTTGATATGACAGTAATTGACTTTAATGGTTTGGTTACTTGAATTCGCATAATAGGTTGGTTAGGAATATGAAAGCTAACAACCTTATGAAAACAATCGATTTTAGCATGATGAGTAGTTAACCAATCAATCCTTAAAATCACACCAAATTCAAGTATTTTCAAAGATATAAGATCGACAGGTAACGTGTCGTTACCGATTTGAATCAAACAAGACTTATAAACTGTGGATGTAATGAAAGTTTCTCCCAACAGTGTTTCAATAGATAAGTCAAAGTCTAATTTTTTTAGAGTTAAATTTAAACGTTGAGCGCAAGTAGGAGAAATAAAAGAATAGGTAGAACCAGTATCAAATAAGGTATATACTTCATTAAAGTTTATGATTAGCTTACCCGTGATCACCTCGTTCAGATTTCTCGCTTTTTGGGAGGTTACAACAAACGCTCTCCCTTGAACTATCGGTTTTGTCTTGTCAGGAATGACCTTTGATGCCTCCATCCCAGCTGGACTTGACTTCGGTGCACGACAAAATTAAACTAGGTGACCCTCTCTTCCACAATTGTAACATGCCTTGGACTGCTGCGTACAGTTTGGACTGATGTGTCCCTCCCCTCCGCATTTGTAACATACAACCGTCGGTTGTTCTCCTTCCTTAACAACAGGTGATGGTGCTGACGTCTTTCCATCATTATTGAATTTCCTCTTCTTGAAATTTCTACTTCTATTATCTTGGCCATGATTATCACCGAAGTGGTTGCCATTTCTGGCATATTGATTCCCTCCACGTTTTTTGTCACCGCTTCGATGACTTCTACCACTGGTATTATCGATTTGTCGGCTGCTCTCTCTTGGTTGGGTAGACTCATTATCGCACTCCAATAACTTAGCCCTATTTACAACATCTAAATATAAACACAGTTTGTGAGAAATTAGGTATTGATGCATCTCAGGTTTTAAACCTCTTAGAAACTTCCGCGTCATTCTTTCCTCATTATCAACCAAGTGGGAAGCAAACGAGACAACTCGGCAAACTTAGCTTCGTATTGTGACACGGTCATACTGTTTTGCTCCAACTTGATAAACTCTACCTCCTTCATGAGATGAATACTTTCAAGAAAGTAATTGTCGTTGAATAGTTCTTGGAACTTCTCCCAAGACATCTTCAGTGCGGCAGGTTGAGTACGCTTTATAGATTCCCACCAGTAATCTGACCCTCCTCGCAACATGAAGGTGGCAAAGGGAACCTTTTGCTCTTCAGAACATCCCAAGACATCAAATATCTTGGTGATCTTCTTTATCCACGTCTCCACCTTAAGTGGTTTTGGCTCTCCAAAAAAACTCCGGTGGTCCCAGCTCCTTGAACTGTTTAGTGGTGACTGTCTGAGAGTTTCCAGTGTTTCCACCTGCATTTTGAATAGGAGCCGCTCTCGCCTGATGTTGCATGAATTGCATAAAGCCTCTGAACATCCCATCGTTCATCATTTGATCGGTGTTTTTGTTTACCTGAGGATTATTGTCTTTCTATTGCACATTATCCTGGGTATTGATCGTTGGTGACTCAACGGTCTCATGTGCTTCATTGCTGATCTCAACATTTTTAGATGTCATTTTCAAACATTCCCATAAAACAAGGGTTAATTGACATGTCACATATTATCCCTATACTCTGACCGACCAATTAAATATCAAATAAACTTAGGTAGGTCATACTAGCGAAGGAATTCCCCGTCTCTCCCCTCCTAGCTCTTGTCTCACATCTCAGCCAGGGATCATATCCCTAAACTTTAATACCAACTGTGACGCCCCCAAAATAGGTATACATCACCCATTCTGAGTCGCCAAATACATGGCACATAAATAAAATACAAACTTCTTTTATACAATACGACAACAGCGTAGCTTAGAGTTTTTACACGAATATTGTCTCATAGACAGTATTCAAACTCAAATGAAGTCCTCATTACATTTATTATCACACTATTTCATAAAATAGTGAGGACTTCTATAGCCACCATCTCGGACCGTCACTCTGTTCCCTGAAGAGAACAATGAACGCAAAAGGGTGAGCTCAACTAGCCCAGTAGGAAATATTATGACTAAGATAATGCAGAATAAATTATGGTTAGCCTTCAACAGTGTTAAATTAATAAACAACAAGTTTAAATGCAGCGGAACAAGTAATCCATTAGAAGAGTCAAGTAGAGCATGATATCTACTATCTTCTATGATTTAAAAAGGTTTTTCATCAACTTTATCGCTGAGACTCAGCTTAATAAATAAACCACATCACCGAATCGTCCCTGCACCACGGCCAAGGATATTGATGTAATCATCAATGGTCATGATTATACCAAATAATCCCTGGTCATAATCATACCAACAACTGTCCATCAATGCACTACAGGCCAATGAGGACTTTTACCACATTATTTATAAAATTACGGGTCATGATTATACCGAATGATCCCTGGTCATAATCATACCAATCAACAGTCCATCTATGCACGAAAGCCAAAGATGACTTTCATCACAATATAAGCATGAGGATGATGATAATGATATAAGAATTCAATTAAAAGAAACAAAGGATAAATTTTTAAAGATTTATAATTTAATTTATCCAGAATTCAATAACGTTCAAATTGCCAACATGATACTGCTTTGTAGAGTAAAATTTAAGAATGATATTGTATCAAAAATGATTTGGACCGGAAAAAAATTAATTTTTGTCAGGAATAGTACTCTGGGTGAATAGTACTTAGATAAATAGTACCCCGTAAATAGTACTTTGGGAATAGTATCCCGTGAATAGTACTTTATGAATAGTACTTTATGAATAGTATCCGTGAATATTACTTTTGTGAATAGTAACGTATAAATAAATAGTACTCATGGACAGTACTCCGGCATGAAAAGCTTAAAATTTAACAAGAATGTGCAGAAAATATCCTTGTGAAACGATACTAGATGAAGCGTAAATTTTAAGGATATTCTACTAGTTTCACGGAGTATAGAAGCAATACTTTAAAAAATGAGGGTATAATCAGGAATACGAGACGAAATAATATTACTCACGTATTACAGAGTATGGAAGAAAATATTATTCCTATGAATACTGAACAAAATAATATCCCTTACCTCATAAGAAGACTGGATACTTGAATAGTGATGTAGCAGACTTCTCTTCTTCTTTCTCTCTATAGCTGCTCTCTCTATAATTGTTGTTGTGGGTCTTAGTGAATTGGTAAGAATGAAAGAAGAATGAACTTCTATTTATAGGAAAATATAGTTTCGATAATTGCACGTTTTGGGGCTCGAAATATTATAGTATAATACCTTCATCTTTTCCTTCATTTTTAATTTAGTCCTGCAAGTATTACCAAACGTGTACCAGCTCCCCTAGTAGTATAACATGTGAATCAATAGTACATTCATGTTAATCAATAGTTCTATACATGTGAAAAAAATAGTTATAGTATAGTACATTCATCTATACCTCCATTTTTAATTTAGTCTTTCAAGTATTATCAATCTTGCACCACCTCCCCTAATAGTACATGCATGTGAATCAATAGTACAGACATGTGAACAAATAGTTATAAGCATGTGAATTAATAGCAATTAATTACTCATTTATCCGATTAATTACCCGATTGGTCAATATAACCTCCAGATATCAATTATTATCGAAATAGATGTCGATTTCCATTAATACTAATAATCCCAACACAATGAAAATATCAATTTCATCTTTAATCAATACGAACTTATTCATTATTAATACTATAACTCGCAATATTTAACAACCAGAGCATTCCCAGGAAAGAGGGGGCTTTCCGATAAGGATTTCTCACTATTGGCGCGCAATTAGGTGACCAAACCTCTCCTCGACAGAACTTTCCAGACATTGTGAATATTACAAATAATAATATGAATAATTTTGTCGTCTCAATTATTGATTTAGTAATAATAAATATTATGCAGATGATACTGTGACAATAATTGAATCAATAATATAAGAGATATTATGCAGCAATTAATGTAGCAATAATTGAGTATAACTGAGTGACTTCTCACGTAAGCATCAATAATCAATACCATATGCTACTATGTAACCACTCGTATTACTGTACTTTTACCACCAGATAGTTCAACAGTTTAACGGTAAAACTTTCGCCGTTATTTTTATAAAAAGATATTTATGTCATTTTTTAACTACAACAATACTTCTGTTGTGGGGTCCACCAATGATTGTGCCGGCGTACGAATATTCCCTAGAAAGAGAGGGCTTTCTGATAAGGATTTTTCACTATTGGCGCGCAATTAGGTGACCAAACCTCTCCTCGACAGAACTTTTCAGACATTGTGAATATTACAAATAATAATATGAATAACTTTGTCGTCTCAATTATTGATTTAGTAATAATAAATATTATGCAGATGATACTGTGACAATAATTGAATCAATAATATAAGAGATATTATGCAGCAATTAATGTAGCAATAATTGAGTACAACTAAGTGACTTCTCACGTAAGTATCAATAATCAATATCATATTCTACTATGTAACCACTCGTATTACTGTACTTTTACCACCAGATAGTTTAACAGTTTAACGGTAAAACTTTCGCCGTTATTTTTATAAAAAGATATTTATGTCGTTTTTTAACTACAACAATACTTCCGTTGTGGGGTCCACCAATGATTGTGCCGGCGTACGAATATTCCCTGCTAAAACGAATACTCCCCGACCAATTGAATATTTTATAACAACTTGCTTATTTTGCAAAATTTATAAATATTACCCACAACTATAATAATATAACAAAACCACACCTAAATATTAAAAAATATATTTCGAGAAAAATTAATCATTATTCATAAAAGTTGGGGTCTTACCGACACCGTTGGAAGTAAGGAGTTTCTTAGGATTAGCAGGTTATTATAGACGATTTATTCAAGATTTTTCCAAGATAGCCACTCCGTTGACTAACTTGATGAGAAAATCAGTGAAGTTTATTTGGAAAGAGAAATGTGAAGAGAGTTTTCAAGAGTTAAAGAAGAGGTTAAGTATGGAACATGTGTTGTCTCTGCCAAATGATATAGGAAATTTTGTGGTGTATAACGATGCATCGCACAAAGGACTAGGTTGTGTGCTTATGCAAAACGGCAAGGTTATTATGTATGCATCGCGATAATTGAAAGACTATGAGAAAGGGTATTCGAACCATGATTTGGAATTAGCTGCAGTAGTGTTTGCTTTGAAGATTTGCAGGCACTATGTTTATGGGGAGAAGTGTGAGATATATACTGACCATAAGAGTCTGAAATATATTTTCAAACAAAAAGATTTGAATATGCTTCAGAGGCGATGGTTGGAGTTGATAAAGGACTATGACTGTGAGATCCTATACCATCTGGGAAAAGTGAATGTTGTTGCCGACTCCTTAAATAGTAAGGGTTTAGATAAGTTATCATTGTTGACTGCTCGGGAAAAGCTCATCACAAAAATGGCCAAGTTGGAGTTAGAGGTAAAATATCCGAAGGAGTCGGAAGAAAAATTATTTCAAATAGAGACTCGTCCAATCTTAGTGGACAAAGTGAAAGAGGCACCACTCCAGGATGAGGAGTGTGAGAAAATAAGGAAAAGGGTGTCTGAAGGTGAAGATATTAAATTCAAAATCGATACCGAAGGGTTATAAATATTCGAAGGAAGAATTTGGATTCCACTTGTACCGGAAGTCAGAGAGGAAATATTGCACGAGGCTCATTGCTCGACGTATTCGATTCACCCAAGGAGTAAAAAATGTACCTAGACCTTCAACAACACTCCTGGTGGCCAAATATGAAGATAGAGGTTGCTGAGTGTGTTGCAAAGTGCTTGACATGTCTGAAAGTTAAAGCATAACATCAATTGCACAAGGTGTGAATCTCAATAATCAGTATAGATGTGAATAATCAACAATAATTATTCACTAACATGCTTCAAAAATAATAACTCGAGTTTGAGTTAGGGAACTTTCCTGTTTAACGAGCTACGGCTAACTAGCTTTAATTAAAACTCTTTGAACGACCTAGCATTGACAATGTTGGTTTACTAATTAGTACTGCGTATAATTGTACGTCTATACGCTTACTTATGCTATTATCTAGCAAATAATCCAATCACAAGGTACACATAATGTGACGCCCCCAAAATTAGGTATACATCACCCATCTTGGGTCGTCAGATACATAGTACAGAATACAAATACAACTTACTAATACAACTGTCGTGTACAATACGACAAAACATAAACTGTGAGTTTGAATACAAATATTATCTTCTAGAGAATATTCATACTCAAAAGGAGTCCTCATTACATTTATTAACACACTATTACATAGAATAGTGAGGACTACTAACTAATATCATCATTCGGACCATCACTCCGTTTTCCGACTTGCCCCAGCTACGTTCTCATTTCTTGAAGAGAACAGTGAAAGAAAGGGTGAGCTCAACTAGCCCAGTAAGAAATATTATGACTAAGATAATGCAGAATAAATTATCATTAGCCTTCAACAATGTTAAACTGATAAAATATAACAGACATCAAGTTTAACTGCAGCGGAACAAGCAATCCATTAAAAGAGTCAAGTAGAAAATAAACTCTACTATCTTTTATGATTTAAAAGGTTTTTCAACACTATGATCGCTGGGACTCAGCTTAATAAAATAATTCACATCATCGAATCACCCCTGCACTACGGCCAAGGATATTCGTGTATTCATTAATGGTCATGGTCATGCCAACAACTGTCTATCAACGCACTACGGGCCAGTGAGGACTTTTACCACATCATTTGTAACATTACGGTCATGATTATACCGAATAATCCCTGGTCATAATCATACCAAGTCCATCTATGCACTACAGGCCATAGATGACTTTTAACATTTTATAAACATGAGGATGATGACAATGATATAAGAATTCAATAAAAACAAGTTCAAGAATTAATTTATCCAAGAATTAACAATGTCCAAATTGTCAAAATGATACTGCTTTGTGGAGTAAAATTTAAGAATGCTTAGAAGAATATTTTCATGAAAAGATACTGGATGAACTACAATTATCAAGGATATTCCACTAATTTCATGGAGTATAGATGTTAAAACTTAACCAACTGAGTATAGTAAAGAATGGAATAACAAAAGAAATCACCCGGCATGCGATAGACCGCACAGACAGGTTATTCCAACAGAATAATAAATAATGGAACCAGGTCCGGCATAAACGCACAGACAGAATATTTCGACAGAATAATAAATAATGGAACCAGGTTCGGTGTAAAACACATAGAAAGGATGTTCCAACAGAATAATAACAAGACGAAACCAGGTCCGGTGTAAAACACACAGATAGGATGTTCCAACAGAATAATAATAAAAACGGAACCAGGTCCGGTGTAAAACACACAGACAGGATGTTACAACAGAATAACAGAAGAATGTCACCAAGTATAGGGTAGACCGCGTATACAGGTTATTCCAACAGAATAATAAATAATGAAATAACAGCAGTTATCTTCATGAATAAGAAAGAATAACACCCCTTACCGTTTTAAAGAAGAGCTGAAATAAGGAAGTAGTTAAGTAGCAGAATACTCTTCTTCTCTCTCTCTCTATAGTTTCTCTCTCTAGAGTTCAGTGAATTCGTAAGAAATAATGAAGGAATGAGCTGCTATTTATAGAAAAATAGAATGCATAGTAACTAATCCATGAACGGTCCAGATTGATTACTTTAATCTGACGGTCCATATTTAAAGAAAAATCTTTTAAATAAAATATAATATATTCTATTTATAGAATAACTTTAATAAAGTATTCTATTTTATATAAAAAGATGTTTCTGTTTTATTACGTTAATAATACGAATAAAACAAAACGTCATTATCGCTAAATAATTCATATTATTAACTGACAATAATTGAATCAAACTGAGTGACTTCTCACATAAGCATTAATAATCAATACCGTGTGCTACTATGCAACCACACGTATTACTGTACTTTTACTACAGAGTAGTTCAACAGTATCAATGGTAAAACTTCCGCCGTTATTTTTAATAAAATAATTTTGTCGTTTTCTCAATCCGACAATAATTTCGTTGTGGGGTCCACCAATGATTGTGCCGTTATACGAATATTCCCTGTTAAAACGAATATTCCCCGACCAATCGAATATTATATAACAACGTGCGTACTTTGCAAAATTTATAAATATTACCCACAACTATAACATTATATCAAATTAACTCCATAATATTTAAAAATAATATTTATAGAAAATTCATCTTTATTTATAAAAATTGGGGTCTTACACATAATATAATGTACCATCATTAATCCTATAAGATATTTAACAAATCTGAGGTTAATGATTTAATAAATTTATAAGGTTTTTCTTAAGTAATAAACACTTATTAGATCCTTAAACAATTTATTATAATTGTTTAATTAATGAGTCATTAAATTATCTTCATTTATTAACTTTATCTTCATTTAATAACCATTTAATATTAGTTAAATAGTAATTAATTAATTACATTTAGTTGTTATTTACTAAATAATAGCTAATTACATATTATTATTATTTAATGTTAATTAAACAATGAATAATTAAATTATTAACATTATTTGTCTTTAATTATTATTTAATATTAATTAATTAATAATTAATTAATCATTTATCCTTGAATAATAAATAATTGATTTATTTTATTCGCTAGTATTTAATTATTCATTACTATTAATAAATGAACAATTAATTAACATTTGTCCTTATTCAATATTATTTATTTATTTATTTATCTTTGAATTAATAATTAATTCACTTCATAAGTCTTTAATTATTCTTTCTTATTAATCTAAGAATAATTAATTATCATTTGTTCTTATTTATTATTTAATATTGATTAAATAGTACATAATTATTTAATAAATTTTATGTCAACGTAAGTAAGTAATTACATTATTATTACATAATCTTAATTAAACATTCTTTAACCATTATTTAAT
Organism: Panax notoginseng; assembly: GCA_016801055.1. NCBI lineage: Eukaryota > Viridiplantae > Streptophyta > Magnoliopsida > Apiales > Araliaceae > Panax > Panax notoginseng. Next base: position 80,482,106 of record CM029022.1, on the reverse strand, counting down.
ATTAATTAATCAATGGTTTGACTCTATTTGTTATTTAATCTTAATTAAATAATCAATAGTTAATTTATTAACTCTATCTCTACTGAATTATCATTTAATATCACTTAAATAATAATTAAATAGTTAATTATATTTAAATTACAAGTAATTACTTTAATAATCATGTAGTGGCATTAATAATTATTAATTAGTAAGTTTTAAATGATTTAAATGAGTTTAAACCATCAATTACTTAATAATTACACAACTGTTCAAAAAAATTTTGAATTAAATATTTTAATATTCTTCACAATTTTAGAAAATTTTGGGTCCAAGAGTCGTCGCCGAAACAAGCCCGAAAAGTGGTGAACCGGTCACCGAAAAAATTATGTCGGTTCGATGAATAGTGAACCGACAGTGTGTTTTGTAACATTTTATGATTTTTTCCAGATTTGGGGTCCTTAACTAAAACTTGAATAAAATTAAATTTACAACTCCGATTTAGGTTAGCGGTCTCGTTGGATTTGTATCTTCCCGAACTACAATTTTCATTTATTAAACATAAAATTTGGATCTATTTTGGTCCCGGAAAACAGCCCATAAGTGATTGATCATGCAACATGATTCCACAGTTGAAGTGTTTTGGTAATAAATCCATATCTTGCTCATTTTTTAACATTTTTACATACTTCCAAAGAGGTTTTGCCCTTAACGCATAGGTCTAGCATACAAAGAAATAAAATCACAAAAAAACTTTGTAGATTTCAAAATGAAAAGCATAGATCACCCTTTTTAAATAAATTTTCCCAAAAACACATTTAACTTCCTTTTTCCAAATTTTCTAACATAAACTTATATAGATGAACAAGTTAAACATATTATACTCAAGATTTATCATTCTCATAAGATTCTAGCCTTTTAGAACTTGCACTTCCATAAATCTATCACAAGATTACATAAAACATACAAAACATAAAACTAGAGTTTGATTTTTACCTAGTCTAGTAGGATGTCCTCCTTTTCTTTCCAAAATAACTTATGAACTTAGGATGCATGAACAAACTTCCTTCATTTCCTCCTCAAGATTCCAACCCCTCTCTCTCTTTTCTCTCTTTGTATTTTGCTAGCTTGGGAGAAAAATAGAAGAAGAAGAATAGTAGGAGAAATGAAATGAAGATGAAATCTGGTGATTTAACTAATATCCCCCATATCTTTGTTGTCCCTTGGATAAAATGCTTTTCCTTATCTCTTCCAATTAAGCCTGATCATGTCATTAAGGGTTCTAAGTAGATTTTTTACCAATGGAAGATGAACACACTTGTACTTGATGTAAGAGTTATTAATTAAGGAACTTGATTAGCATAATTTTGTTGTCTTAAAAGGCCTAATAGGGCCGGTCACTCCTTGCCCATTATCCCCTCCATTTTGCATTTATTTTAATGCATAAATTTGATTAATAAAAAGTCTAAAATACCCTTAATCAAGTGGACTAAGTATTGGTTTGCATTTTATTTCTTTTGGGCTTGTCTTTTAATTATTTTGGGCTATGTAATAAACATAGTTTAACAATTTTAAGATATATTACCCTAATTGTTTATTTAGGGTTTCTATTTCAAATCTTATGGAGTTTAATTACTATATATATATATATATATATATATATATATATATATATATATATATATATATATATATTTAACTTGTAACCTAATTAGGTTTATTATAATTAGGTTTAAAATTATTAATCACTTGCAATAATAAAATTATCCACTTAAGTTAGTATACATATTAAATAATAACTATTTCTTATTACCATAACCCTTAGGTTATTTAATTATCTCACCTAATGTATAATTAGGTTATGAAGCTTTCCTTGTTAATAAAATCTATAAATCTCTCTCTCTCTCTCTCTCTCTCTATATATATATATATATATATATATATATATATATATATATATATATATATATATTTATTTATTTATTTATTTATTTAGCCATACACCACTTCATATATATTATCACATATTAAATCACTATATAGCACAAAGTTTTAAATATCAGTAATGTATATACTTATAAAGTGACTTGAAATTCCTGGTTATTACATCCTCCCCCCCCTCCCCCCCTCCCTCTTATAAAAATTCTGTCCCCGGAATTACACATAAGGTTACTCAAAAAGATGTGGATAATATTCCCTCATCTTTTTCTTGAGTTTCCACGTAGCTTCTTCAGCATTGTGGTTCCTCCACAGAACGTTTACAGAATGTATAACCTTATTTCATAATTTTTGCTCTTTTCTATCTAAAATTTCTACAAGAATTTTCTCGTACGACAAATCTTTTTCGACCTGAATTGGTTCGTACAATATCACGTGCTTGTAGTCAAGCTTATATTGTCGTATCACTGACACATGAAACACATTTATGAATATGTTCCAGTTGAGGAGGTAGAGCTACCTCGTATGCCAGTTCACCTATCTTCCTCAAGATCTCAAATGGTCCAATAAATCTCAGACTCAACTTACTTTTCTTCCCAAATCTTATCTTCCCTTTCCAGGGAGATACTTTCAAAAATGCATAGCTTCCCACTTCAAAATTTCTCTCCTTGCAATGTAAGTCCGCATACTTCTTCTGACGATCTTGAGCTGCTACCAGTCGGGCTCTTATCACCTTGACGATCTCTACTGTCTGTTGCACTAATTCTGGTCCCAACAGCCTGCGTTCACCAACTTTATCTCAGCATAAGGGCGTTCTGAATTTCCTTCCATACAGTGCTTCATATGGCGGCATTCCAATGCTGGCGTGATAACTATTGTTGTATGTGAACTCTACTAATGGTAGATGATCTTCCTAGCTACCCTTGATATCCATCACATAAGCTCTTAGCATGTCCTCAAGTGTTTGAATCGTTCTCTCACTTTGCCCATCGGTCTGCGAATGATACGCGGTGCTCATCCGTAGCTGCGTCCCCATTCTTTCTTGAAGACTCTTCCAGAAGTTTGACGTGAATCGCAGATCTCTATCCAAAACAATAGATACTGGTACTCCATGTCTCTAGATAATTTCTTTGATATATAATTTAGCTAGCTGGTCCAAATAATACCTGATCTTGATCGGCAAAAAGTAAGCTGACTTCATAAGATGATCTACAATCACCTATATGGCGTCGTGCCTTTTTTGCATTGCTGGAAGTCCCACCACAAAATCTACCATGCTGTACTCCCATTTCCATTCTAAAATTTCTAACGGCTGTAGTAATCCACTCGGTCGTAGATGCTCTGTCTTGACTCTTTGACAAGTTAGACATCTGCTAACGCATTCCACATCCTCTCTCTTCATTTTTGGCCACCAAAAGTGTTGACATAAATCTTGATATATCTTTGTTCTTCCTGGGTGTATCGAGTACCTCGTACTGTGCACTTCTTGCAAAATCTCCTCTCTTAGTTCTGGTACTAACGGTACCCAAATTCATCCTTCGAATTTCTGTAGTCCGGTGCCATCAATCTTGTATTTCAATTCGTCGCCTTTAGTTAACCATTTCTTGAACAAAATTGAATCAAACTCCTACGTCTACCCAATGGTTTACCCACAACTCACAGGTCAAACCTAAATAGGTTTTCTACAAGAAAGAACCTAAGCTCTGATATCATCTCTGTAACACCCCCTTCCCGAAAAGGAAAGGAAGGTCACGCAAAAAGCACAACGAACCTCAAAATAAATAAACATAGCACTAACAACCTCAAAATATTAATAGTGGTGATCCATTAATAAAGTACTAAATACAATTCTCCAAACAGGGTCAAAATAATCAAGACTTAAAATTCGAATCAACCTAGATGGCTAAAGGCAACACTCTCATCACACTAGCCCTGAATCACCCTTGCAACCCTGCAGGAAGAAAAACATAGCATGAGTTAATTGCCCAGTATGGATATAAAGATACAAAAGATATACAACTGAAATATGAAATCAACAGATACAAAATATTACCTCTGACAAAAATAAAATCTCTAAAGATTTGAATCGAATATATTTAAACCAACAGAATTAACGAACCAAACATAATAGTAAAGAAATAACGAACTGAAGTAACTAACCCAATAAATTGAACTGAACAGAAGCCAACAAAACTAATACAATAAAATAATAGGCTGAAATAAATGGTTGGAGTTATTTCATACCGATTGAGCTCAGAAATATATCTTGCCACACAGGCAAGTCAAACTAATGACACACAGGCAAATCAAAATAATGCCACACATGCAAGTTAAAATAATGCCACATAGGCAACCAAAATAATGCCACACGGGTAAATCACACATTTAATCGCGAATCCAAATGTATGCAAATCGGATAAGTGTGTTTGGCACAACATCACAAATCCGCAGAACAAAAAACTAGGGTTAACCCATATGCCTCCCACAACAAAACACCAAATGGTTCACTTCCTCCAGAGCCTAAAACGAAGACAACGTGGACTAATCACACCGTCACGAAAAGTGTTATGCCTCTCGTGCCAAGACGACATGTCTGTGGTACCCCCACAGGTGGTTATAGCTCAGGTATACCCTACGGTATATTCTAACAAAAATACTATGTCACAACACATGCGACATAATACCAACAAAAGGGTTCTATATGTACATGTTGAACCAAATCAAATTATAGTCACAAGGTCTCAAAAAGAAGGTAGCAACATGTACCGCTCTACAATTATCAAACAATAAATACTAAACAAGATATTCTAATTCAAAGAGTACAAATACGAGTCATGCATATCAACTCCAAAATGAAATTAATATATTTATTTTACAGGAAACAATTATGTGAAATCATAACAGAATTCAAAATAAAGAAATAAATGAACAAAACAAATTTAACAAGAGTATTGCTGAAGGAGTACGAAATACGTACCTGATACTTCCAAACCATTTATAGCACATTCCACAAAATGTTACCCACAAATGCCAACGATATCAAATACGAAACGTTATTCGCAACCTAAACATATTCACCTCAAATTAAAAGCAATCCAAACTAATAATTTCAAAATAATTCATAATCTATTTAATATGCATTTAATCATCGCCTTTTATCAATCATTAATACTTCAAAATTTATATTCCAAATATAACTCTATAAATTCCCTCCGTCCGATCTAATTAAAAGTAATAATAATACAATTATAGTTACCTACTAATTATAAATTATATTAATATGAAATTAATTTCTCCAATTACATTAGATTCACAAAATAAGCCTGAATAAATTTAATATGATCTCGGATCACTTATAAAATATGTTAGTACTCTCCATTTTTATTTTTATTTTAAATCAGTACCTTATTTATACATGTAAATATAATATACATTTTATAATATTGTTGAAAATTGAATACATGACCATTATGACAAATACACATAATATAAACTAATATATAAATATTAACTTTTAACCAAAAACCTGATACATAAGTACTACTTATTAGTTAAAAAAAATAGATTTTTTTTATTATTTTAATCAATATATAAATTACCCATTACAGGATCCCTTAATACGTTAGCATTCATTAGTTACAAAAATAGAATTCTTATTATTTTAATCGATATATATATATATATATATATATATATATATATATATATATATATATATATATATATATATATATATATATATATATATATTACCCATAACATGATGCTCCATATTAACCAATTACCTTATGCTCCATATTAACCAATTAGGTATTACACTTACAAAAGCAATATGCGAACTCTGAATTTTTCTTTATGATAAACATGATAGGTCTAACTATTTAAAAAGAAATAGCAATCACTTACTACATAGGTCTTGCCAATAATCAAAAGTTTGACGAATTTTTCCACAAAAATTTTTTGTCGCCTCGCCCTTCTGTCTTCTTTTCTTAGTATGTATAATGAAGGTAAGGTTAGGTTTACTTATTTATTTATTAAATATTAACTCTTCTAATTTAAATAGGATTTATTATTACCCACAAATATAAATTAAACCCAATAAATTTTAAAGCCCAAATTGTACTAAATTAATTTACCCATCACTTATTAATATTTATTAGCCCACACAAATTAAATAACTAGTTTGACCCAAATAAATGACAAAGTCCAAACAATATGTTTTAAGAATATAAATTTAATATTTTTTTTCGGAATATTACAATAATGATATAAGAAATCAATCAAGTGAGATCAAGGATAAATATTAAATATTTATAATTCAATTTATCCAGAGTTTAAGAATGTCAAAATTGTCAGCATGATGATTAATTGTGAAGTAAAATTCAAGAATGATATTCATGTATCAAAAATAATTTAGACAGAAAAGAAACCAATTTTATCGTGAATAGTACTCTGAGTGAATAGTACCCGAGTGAATAGTATCCCGTGAATAGTACCCAAGTGAATAGTACCACAGCATGAAAAGATTAAAATTTTATAAGAATATTCAGAAAAATATTTTAGTGAAACGATACTAGATGAAGCGCAAAATTCAAGGATATTCTACTAATTTCAGGGAGTATAGACGCATTACTTATCAAAATAAGTATAGATTTAGGAATATGAAACGAAATAATATTACTTATATACTATAAAGTATGGAAGAAAATAATATTTTTTACTAATATTGAACGAAAATAATATCCCTTACCTTAGTAGGAGAGTAATTCCGATCGGTATAGTGGAGACATTCTTGAAGAAAACTTGCACTATTTGCTACACTCAAAGTATCCTTATACTAGAAAGAAATACGCACAATACTATAGAAGAAGAATTCTCTGATTATGGTGTGATTTTCATTTCTTAACTAAGCATCCTATTTATAGGAGAATGGCAGGGCACTATTTAAGAATAATCACGGGTGAATAGAAAAAAAATTCGAACGAAGTTCACGGGTTTCAATTTATCAGCATTCTCTTTTAAAAGTTTTGGCCAATGAGGAAAGAGTATTAGCATACCAATTAGGATATATAGACCAATGAGGGAGCACCCTCGTTTATAAGTTAGTGAATAGTAGCTGCATCATTAGAAAATTTGGCCAATAAGGTTCATTCCTTGAAAATAATGTCTGCCAAATTAAAATAAAAACATATACCTCATTTGAAGGTAATTGAGGGCCAGCCCTCCATAAATCAATTCGCATCTTCCAAAATCAAAAAGAACAAATACCAAATAAAAAAAATTAATTGAACAAACATCTTCCACTCATCAATTATTATTCTTATTTTTAATTAACACGATCTTTCAACAATTATTCTTCATTAATATTATAACTCATAATATTGACAACCAGATCGTTCTCAGGAAAGAGGGGGCTTTTCGATAAGGATTTTTCCTTATTGGCGCGCAATTAAATAACCTAACCCCTTTTCTCGACAGAACTTTCTAGACTTGTCTAATGACTAACCCCTTTTCTCGACAGAACTTCTAGACATTGTCAATAATGCAAATAATAATATGAATAATTGTGTCATCTCAATTATTGATTTAATAATAAAAAATATTATGTAGATGATACCGTGACAATAATTGAATCAATAATATGAGATACTATGCAGCAACTACTGTGGCAATTATTAAATGAATTGAGTGACTTATTACGTAAGAATCAATAATCAGAGATACTGTGCAATACCATGTGCTACTGTGCAACTACGCGTATTATTGTACTTTTATCATCGGGTATTTCAACAGTTAACGGTAAAAGTTTTGCCGTTATTTTATAAAAAGATTATTTCTGTCACTTTCTATATCTGACAGTAATTTTGTTGTGGGGTCCATAATTGATTGTGTCATCGTACGAATATTCCCCGATAGAAAGAATATTCTTCGACCAAACGAATATTTTATGACAACTTTCTTACTTTGAAAAATTTGTACATATCACCCATAACTATAGCATTATATCAAATCCACACCTTATTATTCAAAATAACATTTAGAGAAAAATAAATCTTTATTGAAATTTTATCCTCGAAATTGGTGTACGTACCCGGTATGTCGAAGAGGGATACCTTGTTTTTATTTCAGTTTCTAACTTCCAGTTCATTTCCTCTATATCACTTCGGTGGTAATCATGGTCAAAACAATAAGAATGGATATTTCAAGAAGAGGAGATTCAACAATGATGGAAATACGTCAGCACCAGCACCCGTTGTTAAGGAAGGAGAACGACCACCTATCATATGCTTCAAATGCGGAGGGGAGGGACACATCAGTCCAAACTGCGTAATGTCGTCCAAAGCATGTTATAATTGTGGAAGAGAAGGTCACTTAGCCTGATTTTGTCGTTCACCGAAGACAAGTTCAGCTAAGATGGAGGCACCAAAGGTCGTCCCAGAAAAGTTAAAGCCGGTAGTTTAAGAGAGAGCTTTTTTTTCGTGACAAGGAACCTGAATAAAATTATCACGGGTATGTTAGTCATAAACTCTTGTGAAGTTTATACCGTGTTAGATACCGATTCTACTCACTATTTTATTTCACCTAGTTGTGTTCAATGTTTGAAGTTAACTCCGGAGAAGTTAGACTTTGATATATCTGTTTAAACTCAGTTGAGAAAAACCTTCGTTACCTCCACTATTTATAAATCTTGTTCAAATAAACACTTTCACGTTACATGTCGATCTTATCTCTTTGAAAATACTTGTATTTGATGTGCTTTTTGGAAACGATTGGTTAACTACTCATCATACTTTTCGTAAGGTTGTTAGCTTTCATACTCCTAACCAACCTGTTATGTGAATTCAAGCAACCAAACCACTAAAGTCAATCATTGTCATATCAAGCCATAAGTAAAGAGCCCCGATCCTTTTGTTGTTGACTTTCTTGTGTGGAATGCACCGAAGCCAGACTTTCTGTAGGCGACGACGTGAATGACGGTGGTAAGTTGATAGGTATCAATGTGACGTGCTATCCAAGTCTTGTATGAGGGTCACAGTTTTGAACGATATTTCTATTATTAATAAAGTTCCTGACGTATTCTTGAAGACTTCTTAGCCTACCCCAGAGCGTGAAATCGAATTTTGTATTGACCCCAGTACAAAACTCATTTCTTAAACCCTTAAATATTTCTTCAACTAAAGCGAACGTATCATGCACCAAAGACGTTGGCTCGAGCTGTTGAAGATTATGACCATACCATTCAATATCATCGTAGAAGAACGAAAGTGGTAGCTGACGAGTTGAGTAGAAGATCATATGTGAGTGAGATGTTGTTAACACAAAGACCCATTTCGTATAACTTACAAATGATGAAGATAGAGTTAAAGACTCTAGGGACCCACGTGAAGATAACGAATATACGATTAGAATCGACTTTAATCGATAAAGTTAAAGCTGTTCAAGCTACATACTCAGAGCTGATGAATGTGAAGAAGAAGGTTTAAGAAGGCGTTATCTCAACCCTCGATTTAATTGACCCATTTTTAATCCTCGATCGAGTACGAACAGTGGCCTATAGACTCGCTTTACCGCCAAGTATGTCTCGTGTTCATAACATTTTTTACATATCCATGTTACGTAAATATGTGAAAGACCCGAACCACATTATTAAGTTAGAACTAGACGAAATAGCAGATGATTTAACGTATGAAGATGTACCTGTTAAAATCCAGGAATATATTCTACGCTTAAAGGTTATACCTCAAGAGTTAGAATCTGACGAGGTGTCCTCATCTGTTCGGCATACCAGGTACGTACGTAAATTTTGAGGGCGAAATTCCATAAAGAGGGGAGATTGTGAGATTCCATATTTTATGAATAAAGATTTAAATTTCTCAAAATATTTTTTTGAATATTATGGTGTGGATTTGATATAATGTTATAGTTGTGGGTAGTATTTATAAATTTTACAAAGTATGCAAGTTGTTGTATTATATTCGATTGGTCGGGAAATATTTGTTTTAGCAGGGAATATTCGTACAACGGCGCAATCATTGGTGGATCCCACAGCAGAATTATTGTCGGATTGAGAAAACGATAAAAATATTTTTATTGAAAATAATGGCGGAAGTTTTACCACTAATACTATTGAACTACTCGGTAGTGAAAGTACAGTAATACGTGTAGTTGCATAGTAGCACACGGTATTAATTATTGATGCTTACGTGATAAGTCACTCAGTTTTATTTTATTGGTATTATTAATGTAATAAAACAGAAAAGCTTTTCATATAAAACAAAATACTTTTATAAAGTTATTCATTTTATTAGGCTAATAGTAAATTTTTTTTATATAAAACAGAATACTTTTATAAAGTTATCTGTTTTATTAGACAATAATTAGAATATATTATATTTTATTATGCATAGTGCCTGCATAGTGTTTGCATAGTAAAATTTTTTATAAAGTTATTCGTTTTATTAGATTATAAATAGAATATATTATATTTTATTTAAAAGATTTTACTTTAAATATGGACCGTCAGATTAAAGTAAATCAATCTAGATCGTTCATGAGTTAGTTACTATGCAGTCCATTTTTCTATAAATAGAAGCTCATTCCTTCATTATTTTCTTACGAATTCACTAAAACTCTAGAAAGAGAAACTATAGAGAGAAAGAAGAAAAGTATTCTGCTACTTTACTACTCCGATATCAAGTTTCTTTTACGGTAAGGGATATTATTTGTTGTACTCGTAAGGGGTATTATTTCTTTTATATTCATGAAGAGAACTTCTGTTATTCCATTCTTTATTATTCTGTTGGAATATCCTGTCTGTGCGTTTTACGTCGAACCTGGTTCAGTCTTTATTATTCTGTTAGAATATCCTGTCTGTGCGTTTTACACCGGACCTGGTTCCGTCTTTATTATTTTGTTGGAACATCTTGTCGGTGTGTATTACGCCTAACTTGGTTCCGTTATTTAGTATTCTGTTGGAATAACCTGTCTATGCGAAGTACCGCATGCATGGTGATTTTTGTTGTTATTCCATTCTTTATTATTCTGTTGGAACATCCTGTTGGTGCGAATTTCGTCTGACCTAGTTCCGTTATTATTATTCTGTTGGAATAACCTGTCTATGCAAAGTACCGCATGCATGGTGATTTCTTTTGTTATTCTATTCTTTATTATACTCAGTTGGTTAAAGTTTTGACTTATATACTCCATGAAATTAGTGGAATATCATCCAGTATCTTTTCTTGGAAATATTCTTCTGAGCATTCTTGAATTTTACTCTACAAAGCAGTATCATGTTGATAATTTGGACGATGTTGGTTCCTGGATAAATTAATTCTTGAACTTGTTTTATTGAATTCTTATATCATTGTCACCATCCTCATGTTTATATTCTGTTGAAAGTCATCTGTGGCCTGTAGTGCATAGATGGACTTGGTATGATTATGACCAGGGATTATTTGGTATAATCATGACCGTAATGTTACAAATGATGTGGTAAAAGTCCTCATTGGCCGTAGTGCATTGATGGACAGTGGTTGGCATGATCATGACCATTAATGAATACACAAATATTATTGGCCTGTAGTGCATGGATAATTGTGGTCGTGATACTAAAGAATATCCTTGGCCGTAGTGTAAGGGTGATTCGATGATGTGGATTATTTATTAAGCTGAGTCCCAGGGATAAAAGTCATGAAAAACCTTTTAAATCATAGAAGATAGTAGATTTTATTCTCTACTTGACTCTTCTAATGGGTTGCTTGTTCCGCTGCAGTTAAACTTGATGTTTGTTATATTATATCAGTTTAACACTGTTGAAGGCTAATGATAATTTATTCTGCATTATCTTAGTCATAATACTTCTTGCTAGGCTAGTTGAGCTCACCCTTTCTTTCACTTTTCTCTTCAGGAAATAAGAATATAGCTGGGACGAGTCGGGAAACGGAGCGATGGACCAGATGATAGCATTAGTAGTCCTCACTATTCTATGTAATAGTGTGATAATAAATGTAATGAGGACCTCATTGAGTTTGTATATTGTCTATCTGATAATATTTGTATTAAAACTCACAGCATATGTTTAGTCGTATTTTACACGACTGTTGTATAATTAAGTTGTATTTAAATTTTGTACCATGTATTTGGCGACTCAGAATAGGTGATGTATACCTATTTTGGGGGCGTCACATTCACCCACCTCGTCCCAGCATAGTGGAGAACGACACTTTTGTCCATACAATGCCTCAAATAGAGTCATGCCTACACTTGCTTGATAACTATTGTTGTAGGAGAATTCCACTAATGGCAAGTACTTGTCTCAACTTCCTTCGAAGTCTAAGACACAAAGTCTTAATAGATCTTCAAGAGTTTGAATAGTCCTCTCCGACTGCCCGTCTGTCTGAGGATGATATGCCGAACTGAATCGTAAATCTGTACCGATAGCTTTCTGCAAACTAACCAAAAATTATGAAGTAAATCTTAGGTCTCGATCAGAAACTATGGCTACTATCATACCATGCAGTCTTACAATCTCATTTATGTATATACGAGCAAGACGTTTAAGTGAATAAGTTTCTCGTATAGGTAAGAAATGAACAAACTTGGATAATCTATCGATAATGACCCAAATTGCATCTATGCCTTGAGAAACCTTGGGAAGACCAGAAACGAAATCCATGTTAATGTGCTCCCACTTCCATTCTAGAATTTCAAGTGGTTGTAATGGACCTTTTAGTACTTGATCGCTGCCTTGACACGTACAAGATAAACACCTTGAGATAAACTCTGCTATCTTCTTTTCATATTGCTCCACCAAAATGTATGTCGAAGATCACGATACATTTTGGTACTCCCAAGATGGATTGCAAATGGTGTATTGTGTGCCTCCATCATGATTTTAATACTTCAAATCAGAGTTGTTAGGAACAAAAAGTCTGGTGTTGACTCGAAGTATTCCTTCTTCGTCGATTCTTGCTTCTAGAATAGCACCTTCTTGTACCTTCTTCTTAATACGCTTAGCCTATTATGTAGCTTGAGTAGCTTTAACTTATCGATTAAAGTCGGTT